>VKOC01016539.1:0-93758 GCA_009364415.1 Spea multiplicata
GTCAGATCCCGGCGCACAGCACTGCAGCCGCGCCCACCGCTGCCCTCTGAACCCGGAAGAAGAGAAGACAGATGAACAGAAGAAGAGGAAAAGAAGCTGAAAGAAGAAAGGAAAGGTAGGAAAGCATTAAGTGAGAGTGGATTGGTATGTGTGTGGATTAGTATATATGTGTGAATTAGTATATATGTGTGGTTTGGTGTATGTGTGGTTTGGTATGTGTGTGTGGATTTTTTCCCAATATAAGACATACCCCGAAAGTAAGACATAGTGGGGCTTTTAGGGATAAAAAGAAAGTAAGACACTGTCTTACTTTCGGGGAAACACGGTAGCAAAAAATTGCCTGGCCCCCCTACACACACAGTAACATATTTAAACACATAGTAACATACTAATATACTTACACACACAGTATTACACACACATATTTCTACCTGCCCATAGTAGCTACATTCACACCAACACACACAAAAAGTAATATACAATGATATGTTTATACACACACACAGTAACATACTCTTATACTTACACACAGAGTAACATATTTACACACACATTAACATACTTACACACACAGTAAGATATTTCTTCTCACACACAGAAACATACTAACATACCTTTATAAACGCTAACACTCATAACAAACATAACCTATAGTAATATATTTATACACAGTGTAACAAACTAACATACTTACACACAGTAACATACTAAAATACTGTACATACACAGTAACATAACTACACTCATGCTAACACACACTAACATACTGACATATTTACACAAATACTGACACTCTACTCACATGCAATCTACATCTGAATGCCAGGGAATGGCATTATAACCTGGTCCGCAGACTCAGCATGCGGGATGCGGGACATCCACAGTGCAAAACTGTACAATAAAAAAAATATTAAAATAAAACACTTAAATCATCATTAGTCATCATTCTGCCTACAATCCTTATGCTTAATCCTTATGTTATGCTAGGTATGATATGTGGAACTTTAAGTAAAGAGGCTTCAGGCAGTGGCCCAAAATATTAAAGAAAGAGCAACTCCCTAGCTCCTTCTCAGCCCTCCCCTAATCACCACTGATGTTCGTAATGGGGGGTTCTTTGCAGGCTTACTATGCCAGTTTGAAAACTAAAACCAAAATAACATTTTCTGTAGGGCATTTTCTAGGCACTGCAGGGACTCAACGATGTCACTTCAGCTCATGTAATATTAATCCAAAAAATCAGACAGCCATTGCAGTTAAAACGACATTTCTTTAACTATTTGGCACAATATTGGATAAAAAGTGTCACTGGGTACTTTAGCTATGAAAAACAGATATGGGTAATTGGAGAGGTTGAAGTTGATGGACTTTTGCCTGAATAACTGTAGTTTATCAGTTATGTTTAATGATATCTGCCTCCATCTATGATGGGACTGTCAATATCTTATGTTACCATCTGTCTCACTCCATAATGTGTCTCTGGAAGACATGTGGCTTTGCTGGTCAATATCAATAATTTCAATATCCATTTTATGATAAATTGTGTTGTGTTTTTTGTACCTTTAGCTCTGTGCTTTGTGTTTGCTTTGTTTAAGTGAATCAATCCGAAGCTGGCAAGAGGAACATTGAAAAGCAAATACTCTGGAGCATTCTCCGATGCTGAGTTAGAAAATCCTGCTTCTTCTCACGTTTCTTTGCAGCCCCATCTGAATCCACGGAAATTCCTAAATCAATTAGTAACTAATAATAACAATTAATAAAACCCATTAAACATTTCTACTTCAAAGATTTTAGTATGTTAGTATTAGTATGTAACATGATGTTATGTACAACACATACCTTTCTGAATAGTCTACTACCTTAATGTTTACATTGTAGCTTATTTAATTTATTTTTAAAGTACCGCATTATGTTTTTCTTATTTTTTTCTTCAGAATGTGCTTGCTTACCATCTCAGAAGAAGAAAATGCCCAGCTTAAGTAAAGGAGCCATTTCTGCTTTGACTGCTATCAACAAACTGCAAACAAACTTAGGTGTCTTACCTACACACTCCATCATAATCATACCGCCACACTAGAAGTCATGTATATGACATTCCAGATGGGCCTATTATATATTATCCCTGTGTGATTTTTATTATACAATTTCATAATGACTGATTGTGATATTTCCAATGTCATATCACTGCATTTCTTATTGTTTTGTATAGACAGTTTTTTCAGTAGACAATGTCTTTGCTTCTTCTAACACCACCACATGTAACGCAAATTATATCCATTATTATAGGTTTCTAGGACACTCAAAAAGTTATATTATGATTTCTTGGGAAAAAGTGCTCGGTTGAGAACTTCCCCTTGAGGAGTGGTTCAAGGTTAAACAAGAAATGCAGGGGCTACGTAACTGTGCTTATCACATGAAGTTACAAAAGAAAATATCTTGTTGATGGACCTAACATTGGCTAGCTTAGCCTGTGTTGCTTCCCAGCGATTGTGTCAGGAGAAATGGCTATATGCTGCATATTTTATGGTCATGCCCCCTCTGTTAAATCATGTAATTACTCCAGAAACAACATTACTCCTCCTCGTCCTGAAAGGGATGTCACATTTTAATAAAAAACTGATAATTCATTTCTTTTTGGCTACAAAGGGTCTATAAAGTTTTCTTTTTATTGACAATATTACTATATGCTGTTTTCTTTCTGTACTATCATTATTTAAATTAGTGCAGAGATTATCTTCCCCCCTTTGTTTTATAGTTCTTTTCTCTTTTCTCCCTATCCCTATACCCCCCTGTTTTTCAAACTTTTGGTATATTGGAGTATTGGAGAACATATTTGGTGTTTAATGTCATTTTTATTGGAATGTAACTTTATTAAGGCATTTTATTTTGTTCTTATACCCAATAAAATTCTAACTCTAAAAAATTGCCATTAAAATTCCTTCGTGAATGATTAGGAAAAATGCTATCACTACTATGTCATCCCAGGTCCATTACATAGTATTTCAATTTTGCAACCAGTTGTGTACATTATTAATTACAAAAGCATTTGCTTATAATAGAATCCTGTATTTCATTCTCAAGTTTCTCAAGATGGCTTCTGGAGAATTCAGGTACTTTTGATATGTCTTATTTTTAACTGTTATTGGTATTTTTTTTAAAAAAAATCACTGTTCTTTGGGGTGCATTTTGAGAACGATGTTGTTACTGAATGTATTTGGTTCAAATAATCTGTTACTAGTGATACTCACTTGGAAAAAAAGGTTAAAAAACCACTACTTTATACTATAATAAATTCCGTTTTTTCTTCACCAAATACTAGGACAAAGAAAGTCGTTAATCAGTTATTTAAATCCGGAATACAAGTGCCTGATATAGATTATATTATCATATAAATTGTTCATTTATTTAGAAAGTGATGTGAAACCCATTTTATTGTATTCCCATAAGACGTAACTGGCTCAGGATTAAGTGTTATGATTTGCTCTAATATGAGATTTTCCTAACAAAAATTTCTGCAACTTGCAGGATCAAAAACTGAATATTGCACTTCTCCGGTGAACTTGTCCAGAAGCCTCCCCCTCGCTCTCAATACAGGAGCTAAAGAGGACATATGACTTAAAACACAAGTACGCATGGATAGGCAGTGGACTGACACTGGGCAGAATCGATGGTATGAGAACATAGATCTGTGAAACACTTTTTTTTAATATTGAGTCTCTTGAGCAGAACTATAAAGTTCTTCTATTAAAATAAAATAAAAAATAGCAAGATATAGCCTAAACTGAGGCCAAAAATTTACGTTCTGGTGCAATGTGGGAAAAGTAGTGCAATCAGTGTAGTCATTAATGGAATATTACTGCCTTATAGCTTTTATTGCTACAGATAATATATAAAACTATATATATATATATATATATATATATATATATCCCCTATATGTGTATCACAGGGATATTATTTTGCTGCATGGCTGGATGGCAGATCAATCTACTCTTTTGAACCGTACAAATATAGATACTTCCGTCTTGTAACATTTCATTCATAACATTAATACATTTAATGATGGCCTTTTACATATATAGCTGCAGATATATAGACAAACAATAGCATCCAAAATGGACAATAATGGAATATATATATATATATATTTATTTTTTCCAACAGAACAAGCAGTTGAGAAATATGCGCTGAGGTGTCTGCTTCTTACAAGGCATCTGTTTCGGTGACATGTAGCATGTTATAGATAATATATAGCGTATATTAGATATGACATTTTTTTTTACATAGGTTATTAGCACGTGTCAATTCTTGTGGACTATCATTAAAAGGAAACTACAGCTTAACCAGACATGCACAAAATGAGCAAGCCTAATTTATGAAAATGAACCTGCATGAAATATTATCCACAGTTCATGCTTTATAAGGACAGAGTCTAATAAGTGGATCCTGATCTCCTTTGCATCAAGGCAATGAGAAGGCCCAGTATTTCTGTACCTATGCAAAGAAGGACATACAGCTTATAGGAGCAGGGGAAATGCAGTGACTGTGAATGTATATGTTACAAAGCTGTGGATCTCTATTTAGCTAATTTTTTTGGGACATAATTGTTCAACCAGTAGAGACATGGAATACCTCCCAATTATGCCAATTTCATGGACTGTCCTATATATTTGCCCCACTGTCCTACTTTTGCAAGCCTTAAGGATCATGGGTCTGTTGGGGACCACCAATGACCAGCCTAGGGAACGGACAACCGCAATGCATTGCAGATCCTGGTGGGCAGGTGGTCCTGATATGGCCATGTGCTCTAACCACTACATGCCAACACCCCAATAAAAGTGTCTTGATTTTTGACACCTGAAATGTTGCCACATTGTTATTGACTACACTTATTTTTCACTTAGGCAGGTGCAAAAAAAATGTGCCTTAATATAAGAGTTTCATTGTTTATGGATGTAAGGAGACAAGCTTCTATAAAATACCACACTGCATCCTTAAAGAAGAAGTATGGTGTCATTTCATATATTTGTTTTTAACTAGTATATACATATAGATTTAATAAAGGAAGAAATGGTATATTTTTTTTTTCACTTTCCAGAATATTCGCTTTCAGATTTAAAATTCCAGATTAACTAGTTGAAAATTTCCTGTTGAAAATTGTGCTTGTTTGTAATAGATTTGTAAGTGCAATATCTGGTAATAGACAGGCTAATTAGGTCAGTAGAGCGGGAAATTAGGTCAAAAAAATTGTTTCTTTTGTGTCTTTTATTTTATGAGGAGATTGTTAACTGATGTACTTTAATTTTTACAGAATGAAAAAAAAGATCCTTCTGGATGGAGAGCAGCGATTGACTATTGGAGTTTTTGGTTTAATGATTTCTTAGCAGAAACTGTTTTATCCCGTATTTTTTTTACAAACCTGTAGGAAAGACCTACAGAAAATAACATTTAGACACCGGACACCTATGTCATGTTTCTGTACATACATTTATACATTCAATTTGATGGAAGATAAGAACCAAACAGCTCATCTAGTCTACCATGTAAAGACTATAAACCTAACTGAGACCTTGGTCTGGTCTTAGACCCGGGGTAGCTTTATGCCTATCCCATGCATTTGTAAATTCCTTTACACTTCTGCTGGAAGGCTGTTCCTTTTATCCATCACTCCCCCTTTGTTATACTACTTCTAAGCCTCTGACTCTTCAAGTAGTCCATCTAAGACTGCTTTTTTTAAGTCTACAATATTTCTATTTTGTTGTTATTATTAAATAGTGTACAATATACAAGATATATATATATATATATTATATATATATATATATAAAAATATATATAATATATATATATAATATATATATATACAAGAAATATATAATGTACGAAAGTTGCACAATATAAATTTCAACCGGAGTTATGAGAAGATTCTAATATAAATGTAAAAAAAACATGTATCTAATATCCAAATAAATAAACCCCACAAACACACCTTTACCCAATAATGAATACATTATGTGAATAGAACCTCAAATTACTATTTACTAAGGAAATTGAAAATCACTGGTTTAATTTTCCAGTTGCTAAAGGCAATGCTTTGGGAAAAGAATGTGGTCGGCTCATCGATCCTCACATGTGAAACAGAGTTACTATAACAGTGTTTATGATTGACAAATACTTATAAAAACACACGTTGTGGCACAGAAGGAGTTGTTTCATTCCCACAAAATAGACAAACAGGCAAAATAGGGAAAAAGTGTAAATACTGCCTTCTTGATGAACAAATAAGGCATCTCGTAGAGTTGTAACTTGATTACTTAAGTTGATTATTTTTGAAATATATAGAACTAGGTAAAATAGCATGTTTGGCGGAACTCAAACTCAACTTTTGGGTTCCCCTTGACATTACAGCATTTAAAAACACAAGTTGTCCTTTTACTACTTGTATTCTGTATCACACCTCTTGTGAAGCATGCATTACAATATATGTAAATACGTGTATATATACTGTATGTTTTCACAGATTTGGTGTTTACTCTGTAGGGTTTGAAAGCCCCAGTTGACAGCAGGACTTAATGAAGTACTTTAATGTCTTGTTCTATGTAATCTCATTATCACTCTAGCACCGTAGCCATCACTTTAACATGCACTGATAGGTGATTTGCGATGTTTATTTCTATGCAAATCATTTGTGGCTGCAGGGGGTATGTTAAAAGGTGTAATTGGAGGTCAGGACAAGCAAACCTTGGCAGTGCGTGGGTAGGTTCAATAGATAATGTCTTACGAGGTTATAATTGGCCATAGCAACTACTAACGTAGTTACAAAGGTATGTTATTTGTTATTGTGCTCATTTATACAACATATTATAAATGTTTTATTTAACCATGCATAGCTTGATATGCAGAATTATTTGAAATTTAAAAAAAGTTGTATTTAGTTTTTTCCAAAAAAAAGAAACCAAACATAAAATGACATACTCTATGAGAGAGCAGCTGTGTCAAACCTTCTGTCAAACACCATTTTCCTAATTGCTAATTTAAATTGAAGCCAGTGAAATGTTTATAGGTTGTGAGCCCTAATATGAAAATATAGTGAAAATAGAGATTGTAACAGTCCAACGTGTGAGGTATGCATGCCATTCTCCATCAGTAAAATGCCCTCTGGCTCACCGGGCAAATGCAGCTCCAGTGGCAGATCCGGCGTGTGGCTAGCGACTGGATATGTCTGGCCGCGCACTTTTTGAGCATATGACTGTACTTATCCAGCCATTGGCTCCACTTGCGTTATCAACTGGGTGCTGGCCTTAAAGTGCCAGAGCCATCTTGTCATCATCAGGCCTGCTGTAAAGAATGGGCTTGCCAGTTAAAATATGCTGAGTTGATATTGGCAACTAGTAAAATCAAAGTCTGATAAAAAAAAAACACAGGTTAAAATTCTCCTTGGCTATTCAGTAATAGTCCTCCACTACAGAACTAGATATATTTTAAACAGCAGGGAATAGTATCGTATTTCACGTGTAACACTTCTTTGAACTTTCTATTCATTACTTCAATCATGCACTATAAAATGATAGTTTTTTTTTTTTTTAAAAAAGGTTTTAACATATTACATACTTTTAAAATAAACCAGAAAAGAATGGGGCGCAGATTCATATAGGGAAAAAAACAAATAAACCTGATAGTGCGAAGTGTAAAACCAATAATGTGGGTGAATTTACAAACAAAATGGATGAATCAAACTCATCTATGCTTAATAAAATTTCTTTTAATATTCTGTGTAGATTCTAAAAAATAAACTAAAAATAGTGCAGTATCCGGGGGACTATAAAAATAGCCAGCAGAATATCCACTCACATTTGATTTTTGCACCGAAGTGCTTGAAGGGTGTCAATAGGCAGTCCACCGATATATGGATGTAGAGTAGTCCAAAAAAAACCTCTAAACGCGTTTCGCCAACCTGGCTTCTTCAGTAGAAGTATAATGTGTAGATAATTTTTTTTGGACTACTCTACATCCATATATCGGTGGACTGCCTATTGACACCCTTCAAGCACTTCGGTGCAAAAATCAAATGTGAGTGGATATTCTGCTGGCTATTTTTATAGTCCCTCGGATACTGCACTATTTTTAGTTTATTTTTTAGAATCTACACAGAATATTAAAAGAAATTTTATTAAGCATAGATGAGTTTGATTCATCCATTTTGTTTGTAAATTCACCCACATTATTGGTTTTACACTTCGCACTATCAGGTTTATTTGTTTTTTTCCCTATATGAATCTGCGCCCCATTCTTTTCTGGTTTATTTGAATTTTTACACTTTGAGGAGGAGTGTCTTTTTGGGTCGCTGCAGGCTTATCAGGGAAGTATCACTATATCTGTTTACTACACTACACGTGATTTGAGATCATTTCACACTTTTCTATATTATACTTTTAAAATATGAAGCCGTTTCGCAATTGGTTCATCGTTCAACTTTTTCTACAATAGAAGGGCCAGATCATTAAGCTTGATAAACACCCTCCTCTCATTCCACAAATGCGTGCAGGTTTGATAAGATATATGAGTGTTTGTGGCCATAAACTTCATTAGTGTTTATTTGGATTGAGACAAATTCACCAACTTTATCACAATGTTACTGTAAGAGTTGAGAGCAATAAAATAATTAAGGAGATAGTGAGCTTTGTATTGTTCTCACCTTGATTGAAAAAAAATTCACCCAGCTGTTTAGGTAATGCAGCTGACAGAATCAAAGTTCACCATGGGGATCTTTCTGACACTCTACCAAGAAGTCCTCTGAATGCTGACCTTCTTTTCACCTTTCACCCCATGCTTCATTTTGTTGTAGGCGGTTGAGAAAATCTGAAAATTTGGAAATCTTTGGGTTTTGGTACCTTTAAGGGTTGTCATCAAAGCTTGCAATGACAAGAAAAAAACAGATGTAGTTACATTAGCCCAAGAGAAAAATGAGTCTTTGGTTAAATTTGATACTTTTATTTGGAAAAACATAAGTTTCTGAATCTTGATATTTTCAGATGGAATGGAAGAATGCATAATCCGAAGCATGTCACTTTGACAGGGACAATGCCCCTTCCGGACTGCTTCCTTTCATGAAGTTTAGAATATTAACATTGATGCAATGCATTGTGGGAATAAAATGCAATTGTCTTCTTTCGAATGACTTGCTCATTTACATAAATGGTAATGAATAGGTCACAAAGTGACATTAAAATTCCGAGTAAAGCAAAGTCTAACTGCACCCCTTAAAGCAGCGTGCTCCTAGTTTTCCTATCTGAATTGTTGAGGGTATGGGAAAGATGGCATAAAATTATGAAATGGTAACATCTGTATATATCCATACATATAAATACATGGTTTCATGGTCAAGTTGGTTCTAGAGACTGCATTAATAAACTTAAAATTAATATTCAGCAGCGATTGTATGACAGTAGAGTTGGGGTATACCTAAGAGGTAAAATCGTGACTTAGGTATAAAGAACATAGCCATTAAAATAAATATTAAAATACTCATTAAAAGATTATCTTTGCTGTTTCCTGCAATCATTACACAATATTGGCAAATAGAACCATCGATATTTTAATTTGTTTTCTATGGCATATATAATTTTCACAGAAGCAGATTTTTTTTTTATGAGAAACATAAAATGCTACATTTTTAAATTTACCCCTTTTAAATTTATATATAATAATAAGTGAATGATTAATGTATTTTACACTTTTTTGACTGATGACTCTTTTTGATGGGGATTTAAGACCTGTCTTGGAACTGGATGGTATCCCTTGTCATGGTAAAATCACTGGTGTTTGTTTATTTTTTATGATTTTTTTTAATTTTTATTTTTATGTTGTTTTTAAAGATTTTTAGAATACTTTTTTTAAATTTTAAAATATATTTAGAAGAAACACTATTTCTTCCTCTTTTCACTTGAGTGATCAGTAAGAAGGCAACTCTCAGCAGGCTCTCAATAGCCCCTCTGGGAACCTCTTTATATTTAATGTTGCTTCCAGCGGTGTTCCCTTTAGGCATTCCCCAGTATTTTGGTGTAATTGGCCAATGAATATTGTAGATATTCATAGCTGATTTTTAATGGACATGGACTTCATACATGGAGACCCTTTAGCAGCAACATGTTCCAATGGCATGTTATGTTAGCTGATTCAAGTATAAATTAGAAAGCCCTCTTGCACTTAAGTTAGCACAGCTAGAAATTTCCTTGCTTTCCATAAAAACAGCTGAGTGACCCCAAACTCTGATTTGGAGCATACGAGTTAAACAAGTTAAATAATATAATTTGATAAAAATGAGCAAGGGAATTCTATAATGGTCAAAAATGAGGCACTCTGTTCCTAGGGTACTCTAATTTGAATGAATTGGACTGCCAGATTTTTTACATGGCCTTTTTCCCTTCCTAACCTGTTTGTATAGCTAGGCTTAATGTATTAAATTGACATAGCCCTATACTATATGGACAAAAGTATTGGACAGTGTCCCACACAGTGTGGGCCTTTTATGACATTGCATTCTAAATACATACAATACATACAAACACTTTGGGGTGTTAGAGCACTTGTGAGGCCAGCGTTGATATTGGATGAGAATACCTGACTCCCAATCTTTGTTCCAATTCACTGCAAAGCTGTTCGATAGGGTTGAAGTCAGGGCCAGTCAAGTTCTTCCACACCAAACTCATCCAACCATGTCTTCATAGACCTTGCTTTGTGTACTGGGACACAGATATGCTAGAACAGCTGGTAGGCAGGTAACCAGTGGCGGAACTACCGGGGTCGCAGGGGTCGCGACTGCGACCGGGCCCTGGAGTTTTGCCAGTCAGGGGGGCCCAAGGGGTGCCGAGCGGTTGCTGAAAACGACCGCTCGGCAACTCTTGGGCCCCCCTGACTGACGGAAATCTGGGGACTTCCTCTGCTCGCCGTGCCTCTCGATTCCACTGGCCTCGCCGAATTCCGCCGCCGCTGGGGCCAGAGTGCAGCGTGAGGCGTTTGTGACCGGGGGAAAGCGGGTGAGAGGGTAGATTGTGAGAGGGGGGTAGGGAGGGAGAGGGTAGAGTTGTGAGGAAGGGGGGTAGGCGAGGGGGACGGTAGCATTGTGAAGGAGGGAGGGAGAGGGTGATTGTGAGGGGAGAGGGTAATTGTGAGGAGGGGGGTGGGAGGGAGGGGGTAGATTGTGGGGAGGGGGGGTTGATTGTAGGGAGGGGGGTAGATTGTGAGGAGGGGGGGGTAGGGAGGAGTGAGGGAGGGAGAGGGTATGATTGTGAGGAGGGGGGTAGGGGAGGACGAGGGTAGAGAATTGTGAGGAGGGGGGGTAGGGAGGGAGAGGGGGTAGATTGTGAGAACGAGGGGTTTAGGGGAGGGAGAGGGGAGATTGTGAGAAAGGGGGGGTTAGGGAGGGAGAGGGGAGATTGTGAGAAAGGGATAGATGGGGGGGCCCTTAACAGATTCTCGCATCGGGGCCCTGAGGTTTCTAGTTACGTCCCTGCAGGTAACGTTCTGGTATCTGCCAAACCCAGACTGCCAAACGGAGAAGCGTGATTTGTTACTCCACAGAACATGTTTCCATTGCTCCAGAGTCCAGTGGCAGCGTTGTTTACTCGATCCAGCACTTGGCATTGTACTTGGTGATGTGAGGCTTGCAGGCAGCTTCTCTGCCGTGGAAATTTATTCCATGAAGCTCCTGCTGCACAGATCTTGTTCTGATATTAATGCCAGTGGGAGTTTGGAACTTATCAGCTATTAAATCAGCAGAGTGTTGTCAAATTTTGACGCACCATGCGCCTCAGTACTTGGTGACCTCGCTCTGTGAATTTTATGTGGTCTTCAGCTTTGTGGCAGAGGTACTGCTGTTCCAATAATACCACTTACAGTTGACCGGGAAAAATCTAGCAGGGATGAAGTTATTGCAAAGGTGGCATCTTATCAGAGTAACACACCTGAATTCACTGAGCTCTTCAGAACGGACCATTTTTCACAAATGTTTGTAAATTCAGACTTCATGGCTAGGGCTTGATTTTTGGGTCTGAAACACCTGAATTCTGGCAGGCCTGGCAGTGAGGTTTCGCATAGTGAAGTGTTTAGGTCGATTGCAAGCGATTTACACAAGCAACCTACAGAGGAAGCTGTAGAGTTCAGTGAGTGTCAGCCATTGTAGTTTTTCAGCTAAGTAGTCCAGCATGGCAATCTGTGCATAGGAGATATCCAAAGAGGGTGGCAGTGGTACACAGATAATACTGGCAGCCTCACCCACCCCCATAAAAACTCCACTGTTTTAGGAGCTCTGAGGTGGATCGCTTTGTTGGCAGCAATGCTATTTACCACGGGGCCCCTAGAACGCAGGGCCTCTGGGCAATTGCCCATTGTGCCCATGCGTTAAGATGGATTCTTGCAACCTGAAGCAGACAGGGCAAATGTGGTACAACAACCAGCTGCAATACTTGTGTCCATATAGTATATATAGTATATATAGTATATAGTGCAGAAACAACGTAACAACACAAGTTATAGGATGGAATGTACAGTGGTATAAGAGAGTAACCATGTTCCCCTGCAGTCTCACAAAATTATAGCAACAAATTGTCACACAGGGCCAATGCAAACTAGCAGCCAGGCAGCCATGAATTTGCAAACAGTACAAGCAATGTTCTCAGATGTGTTTAAAGGTAGACCCAGGTGCTCTGAATGGCATAGGCACAGTGCTGGCTACCCTACCTATGTTCCTGCCTCCTTTCCCACAACTCTGCTTCCTCTCTTCCCTCTTGTTGGTTTTCTCTTTTTTGGTACTCTTCTCCCTGTGTCCTCTTTCTTTGCATCTTTGTAAACCACACATGGCTGGAAGCCCAGAAACAGGGGACACCACTGGAAGCCCTCAGAATGGACTCATGGCAGGGAGCTCTCAGGCAAGGTACACAGCAGGGAGCCTTCAGGCAGGGCAGACGTAGTCAGGCAGGCTGGGTCAGAACCAGAAGGATGATATCAAAGCCGAATTGGAATCCAGGAAGAGAGTCAGAACAAGTCGGGTCAACACGGGCAGTGGAAGCAATGCAGTACACCACAAGGCAAAGGCCCAGAATGGTGGAATCAGCCGGTGTTTAAGTGGGTTGGCTGCATCCTGGTAAGACGATACAGCTGGTCAGGTCATTAGTCGACAAGGTGCTGTGATCTCTAGAGGCTGCCACAGATATGACACTTATAAATAAATACATAGTCCAGGCTAGAAGGGTGGTTCTTTCTTTAAAGTCGGAGAGTCAGATGTCGCTGGGTGCAAAGATGTCATTAAAATCCTGTTTGGGGACAAAAATGGCTGTTTGTGCACTGGTAAGCTGTAAGATGTTTGGGCAAAAGTGTGGCACAGACAAGCTGGAGACAAAGATGGCACCGACAATCTGTTTGGTGGCAAAGATAGCACTTACAAGCTGTTGGGGGAAAGATGACGCTGACAAGCTGTTTGGGTGCAAAAGATGGACCAGACAAGCAATTTGTTGGCAAAGATGCACTGGTAAACTGTTAGGGTACAAAGATGGTACTAAAAGACTGTTCAGATGCAAAGATGGTAAGCTGTGTGGGTTTAAGATGAAACTGACAAAGTGTTTGAGGGCAAAGGTGACACTGTGGGAGGTGGGTGACATGTAACTTGGTGTAATCGGGCTGCATGAAGAGGTTGAGTGGTTGCAATAGAACACGGGTGTGGGTAGGGGTATTATGCTTGTTAAGGGGAGGGGTTAGCAATACAGCCATGCAAATTTCTTGCACATAGGCGGCAGTGACTCTAGGTTCAGCCTTGTCTAAATTGAATGAATATTAGTATTGAACCAAAAGATGTCTGTCTGTCTGAGTCTATGGTAACCCCTTGGAAAGCAGAATTTCAGGACCTAGGGGCGTACCTAGAGTATTTGGCACCTGGGGCGGATCCTGTATGTGGCACCCCCCCACACACACATCTTAAAACTACATAGCTTCTATTGTTATATACTGGCGCAGACACTGAAGGTGGTACAACATTACTGTTATCGTTATATACTGAGGCAGACACTGACGGTGGTACAGCATAACATTTATCACTATTTACTGAGGCAGAAATTGACGGTGGTACAGCATAACACCTATCACTATATACTGAGGCAGACATTGACGGTTGTACAGCATAACACCTACCACTATATACTGAGTCAGACAATGACGGTTGTACAGCATAACAACTATCATTATATACTGAGGCACACATTGACGGTGGTACAGCGTAATCCCTATCACTATACATTGAGCCAGACATTGACAATAGTGCAGCATAACTCCTATCAATATACTAAGCCTATACATTGATGTGGTGTAGGCCTACCACTTAATTGTCTGGCTTAGTAGTAGGGATGCACCGAAATGAATTCTGGACTGAAACCGAAAATGCAACATTTACCTGGCCGAAACCAAATATGACCCCCCCATCATAAAAAAAATCTAACACTTTTATTTAAAGTAAGTAACACACCAAAATAGGACCAAATGATTGTTAACAGCAATTACATTCCTATCATACCCATGCATACCCAGATTCAGCATGTACTAGCAGGCTTGGCATGATAGAAGTATGATTGCTAACAGCAATCACACTCCTATCATATCCAGGTTATAGCATGTACTGGTTGCCTAGGCATGATAGGAGTGTGATTGCTGTCAACAATCATATATATATTAATATTGTTATTATTATTGTTCACATGTGAACTCAGCACTGGAGGCATAGAATCAGACGTACAAATCCTGTATTTGCAAGTATACAATAATAATGTATGGAAACATAGCATTGCAGGTATAGATGAACTGGAAATCACATAAAAACTAGGTAGAGATAAAACTACAGGCATAGATGATAGGTTGCACAACCCAAAGCCAGCCCTGGCGTCCACACTGCCCACATAGAACCTGGCCAGCACCCAGATTACACACATAGGACCTGCCATCTTTGTCCCCAAACAGCCTAGAGTGAGTCAACTTTGTCCCCAAACAGCCTGGCCTGTGCCCTCTTTGTCTCATAACCACCCTGCCTGTGTCATCTTGTTCCCCAAGGCTCAAACATCCTGTTTGTGCCATCTTTGCCTTTCCACAAATTAATTATACATCTATCATACACACTTTTATAATCACTCACTATTTCACACTTTCTTTCACATAATTCATTCACACAATCATTTATTCTCTCACTCATTCACACAAATTTTCCACACATTCATTCATTCTCTCACTCATTCACACTGTTCATTAATGCATTCTCACAAGCTCATTAATTATTTCCCTCATTCTCACAATGCATCCACACATTAATTTATTCTCTCACTCATTCTCACTGTTTATTTATACTTACTACCCTCTTTCGCCCTATATACCCCTTCTCACTCCCTTCTGCCCTATCTATCCCTTCTCACTCCCTTATGCCCTATCTACCCCCTATCCCCCCGTCTCACTCTCTTCTCCCTATCTACCCTCTCCCCCTTTGAAGTCAGCGGTGTGGGTATAAGGCCTCTGTCTCCCAGCTCTGCCACTGTATGGAACAATATTGAGTGATGGGAGTTATGATGTACTTTAGAGCATAATTATATAATGAAAAGGACATTGGAAATGGTACAGCATAACACCCATGACTCTCACACATTTACCAATCCACAGTTACCAATCCACAGTTACCAATCCACACTTACCAATCCACACATACCAATCCACTCTCACTGTCACTCTCACTGAAACTGAATGCTTGCCTACCTTTCCTCTTTTCTCCTTACAGCAGTCAGCTCCTTTTCTCCTCTTCGCTCCTCTTCTTCAGTTCCTCTGTCTTCTTCCGGTTCAGAAGGCACGGACGGTGGTGGGCGCGGCTTCAGTTTTGTGCGCCGGGATCTGACAACAAACCCTGGCACACAGCAGCAGCTGCCGCGCGGATCGCAAGGGAGCGGTATCGGAGGTCTTTAACAGACCTCCGGCTCCCTTGAGTGATTTTAAGCCGGGTTCAAAGGGGGATCCTTGAAGAGAAGATTCCTGGAGAAGATTCCTGTTGCATTTGCAAGACAGCAACAGAAGCATTGGCTACACCAGATTGTATATATATATATACACTCAAACTGAAAGTATCTGTAGTAGTATATTTTGATCAAAAGCCAATCAAAGAAATCATTACTAAATGCCACAAATAGGTTTCAGCGTATATTGCTCAGACTGCAGAAATATGAATTTACTGCTACTCACTGGGAAAAGACTTATTTATTGAGCTTACAGAATTTATTTGCCAATAACAATGGGAGTAAGAATAGACAAAAGCATCAAGACTATCAATATGGTTGAATATTTGCCCTTGACAAGAACAGCTACAATCAATATGAACATGCACAGAAAATTACAAGACACCGCAACTTTTGAAAAAAGTAATTCTGGAAGGCTGGCGTAAATGTACATAATATGAGATGTATGTGGATGTTTCTGCTTCTTTCCAGGTAGGTTGTCAATACAGCATGGAATAATCTTTAAGTGTGAAAGAGCTGTTGTACAGTCTGAGACAAGATATAATGCACAAAAAAAAAGCATTATAGTGTTTTTATTGGTCTGGAATGAATGAGCAGTTAGGAACCTTTATCGAGAAGTGCAGTATATGCCGGTATTGGGAAGAAAAACAAAGGAAGGAAACACTGAACACACATGATATTCCAAAAGAAACCTGGGCAAAGATGGGTACAGGGTTTGTCCAGTATTCCAGTGCAATGGCTTACTAAGACTCTTCTGAGTGAAAAACTGCTAAAACCCAGGGACATTTTTACAACAAAAGGGGCAAAGATCTGTCAGTCATCCAAAGAAATAATTGTGTACAAAAGCAGCCTGTGGATGAATGAAACAAATGTTTGCAAAAGGTACTTTAACAGTCTGTCGGCAGGTAGGATCCCACTTGTATTTAGCACAAACAGAAGCAGGGCAAATGCTCATTGGAATTAGCCAATGAGGAACCAGGTGGTGATCTTGAAGTCACTCTACCAGAAGTGTCACCAACCAGGTGTAAGCACAACACGAAATGGCGGAGGAACCCAGGACACCAAAAGCATTTTACATTGGATTACAAGGGACACACAATGCCAATATACCAGGAAGCAATGTTATGTTCAACACACATCCAGATTTGGTAGCATATGGAAAAAGCCAGTTCATCTGAAAGATTATGTATGACAATATCTGGCACCTTTAACATTTTTTATATTTCAAATGTAGTTTTTGTTTGTTTAAGAGAAAAGATGTAGCATTGTTATAAAAACAGCCTGCAGGGGGAGCTGTAGAGTTCAGTAAGCTTCAGCCATTTTAGTTTTCCAGCTAAGTAGCCCAGCATGACAGTTGTAAAGCTCTGCATAATAAAGTCTGTTTAACCCTAAACTGAGAGTGCGTCAATCTATGCATAGGAGGTATCCAAAGAGACCGGAGATGGCTTTTACTTTATTGTTTTCAGCTTATTTGCTGTGTTCACCTGTATAAAATCACAGTTTCCCAGAATATTGGTGTTCCTGAGCCTTATTGCCATTGAGAACAGTGCTTCTTGGTACCCCTCAGAAAGTGGAGTGTTATATACCGCTAACCTCTGGAATTACTTTGCATGGAAGGCAAAATGCGTAAGGTTTTATTGGACTGTAATAAAAAATGCTATTATTTCTGGTGCTGTTTTGTAAAATGTTTTAAAACATCGTGAATTGCTTTATGGATGTATTATTTTATCCAAATTTTAGGTTTTCTTGAAATTGCAATTTCTTATCTATGAATTAAGTTAGACTAAAAACAAAAGGCATATATGTAGAAGAGGATAAAGGTTTAGCTGACTGCCTCAATGAATATTTCTGTTCAGTTTTTACAGATGAGAATGATGGAATGGGACCTCAGTTGGGAAAAAAGACTGAATCATTTGAAATATGTGAGTTTATCGAGGCGGAGGTTCTGCTTCAGTTGTCTAAGGTAAAGACAAATAAGTCGATGGGGCCTGATGGGATACACCCCAAGTTATTAAAAGAGCTTGGGGGTGTACTAGCAAAACCGTTAACTGATATATTTAACGAATCATTGGTAACGGGAGTTGTCCCTGGGGATTGGAAAGTAGCGAATGTTGTGCCTATACACAAAAAAGGCAGTAGGGAGGAGTCGGGCAACTACAGGCCAGTTAGTCTTACATCTGTAGTGGGAAAATTAATGGAAACAATGTTAAAGGAAAGGATTGTTGAACATCTGAAGTCACATGGCTTTCAAGATCAAAAACAACATGGGTTTTCCTCAGGAAGATCTTGCCAAACAAATCTTATTGATTTTTTTGATTGGGTGACTAAAGTAATTGATCAAGGTGGTGCAGTAGACATTGCGTATCTGGATTTCAGTAAGGCCTTTGACACTGTCTCACATAGAAGACTTTTAAATAAACTGCAATCTCTGGGTTTAGATCCCAATGTTGTTGAATGGATTAAGGAGTGGCTGAGTGACAGAAAACAGAGGGTTGTAGTCAATGGCGTATATTCAGAACAAGGTCTTGTTACCAGTGGGATACCTCAGGGATCTGTACTTGGACCCATTCTCTTTAATATTTTCATTAGTGATATTGCAGATGGTGTTGATGGAAAGGTATGTTTATTTGCTGACGACACAAAAATTTGCAACAGGGTTGATGTTCCTGGAGGAAGAAGCCAAATGGCAAACGATCTAGGTAAGCTGGAAAAATGGTCAGAGCTGTGGCAATTGGCATTTAACGTGGATAAATGCAAAGTAATGCACCTGGGGCATAAAAACCCAAGGGCAGAGTATAGAATATTTGGTACTGTCCTAACCTCAACGTGTGAGGAAAGGGATTTAGGGGTAATTATTTCTGAGGATTTAAAGGTAGGCAGACAATGCAGTAGAGCAGCAGGTAATGCGAGCAGAATGCTTGGTTGTATAGGGAGAGGTATTAGCAGTAGAAAGAGGGAAGTGCTCATGCCGCTGTACAGATCACTGGTGAGACCTCACTTGGAGTATTGTGTACAGTACTGGAGACCATATCTCCAGAAGGATATAGATATGTTGGAGAAAGTGCAGAGAGGGCTACTAAAATGGTTTATGGATTAAAAAATAAACCTTACCAGGACAGGTTAAAGGATCTTAACCTATATAGCCTGGAAAAAAGACGGGACAGGGGGGATATGATAGAAACATTTAAATACTTAAAGGGAATCAACAAAGTAAAGGAAGAAAGTTTATTTAAAAGGAGAAATAAAACCTCAACAAGAGGACACAAGCATAAACTAGAGGGGCAAAGGTTTAATGGTAACATCATAAAATATTACTTTACGGAAAGGGTAGTGGACGCATGGAATAGCCTCCCAGTTGAAGTGGTAGATGCTAATACAGTAAAGTCATTTAAGCAAGCATGGGATAGGCATAATGCCAAGCTAGATATAGGATAAGGGCAAGTACTAAAAGAAAGTACTCAGAGGTTGGGCAGACTGGATGGGCCTTCTGGTTCTTATCTGCCGTCACTTTCTATGTTTCTATGTTTCTATATGCAAGGGACAGAATATACGGAAATCTCTTGATGTTATTTAAGTCTTTCTTATGCTCAGGGGCCTTACTCAAATGGCTAATGTTGACATATATTTACATATATGACATAAAATAATAAGGGTGAATATGTGTTTTTGCAATCTGTAAAAATATATTACTAATAGGAAATTAATAGTTAGTCTGCAGCTACCACTCCCTTCCCTTAATGTTCAGAAATGAATAAGAACAATAACTGTACCTGATCCAAAATGGTTATATAAATAATATAACACAAAAGTTATGGCATCATATTTGTACTTTCAGAAATCTGTAATTTGCAATTTTATATGAAGAGACAACATTATTGAACAAATATTGATGTCACCACATCACCATACAAGATACAATAATTTTTCTATTGAATGAATGCCTAGTGGCTTTATCTAAACTACACTGCTGCTCAAGGGACTTCTATAGACAGTATAGTAAATTGCATATTCTGGTATCAAAAATACTGCAAAATGTTAGTCTCCAGATCTTAAGGAGTATATTTTTGTATCATCTCTTATAATGTTCTGTTGTTGGAGTTAATGTTAAGTGGGTTAAGGCTGCAGTGGGAAATCGTTGTTTTCTGCTCATTTCTCACAGCTGGGGTAGCCTGGAGGTTACAATAATTATTACTGTAAATGTTCCACTTATGCCAATTGAATGCTTATAACAAAATATACATTAGACTTATGCAGTACAGCAAGCAAAATTGATTTGTGCAAAATTTTCGTTTAGTTTTTGCCTCATTAGTTTTCTAGCAACAACTTTAGTTTTATGGCTG
The DNA here is from genome assembly GCA_009364415.1 of Spea multiplicata. NCBI lineage: Eukaryota > Metazoa > Chordata > Amphibia > Anura > Pelobatidae > Spea > Spea multiplicata. The sequence continues at coordinate 20,369 of VKOC01016539.1, forward strand.
TCCAGCTCAGATGAAATTCAGGGGCATTTTTTTACATTCTGAAATTATATTCAGGGCTGATCCCAGAGAGGGAGCTCTGTGTCACTTTCTAGACTCACATTTCACCTACAGCAGCACCATCTCAAGGTTAAGGAAGATCCACACTCGGTTTTGCATTCTTAATTCTTAATTAGCTACTACTAACTGCTGCCATATCACTTTCATAACTCTTGGAGAAATTGAGTCCCATAGCATCGAGCAGTATGCTATGGGACTCAATTTCTCGAAGAGTTATGAAAGTGATATGGCAGCAGTTAGTAGTAGCTAATTAAGAATTAAGAATTCATCCCTCAGAGTAAGGAAGGAGATTTAGCTGCAGTATTAGAGCAGGGCACAGGGCAGGCCCTGGCAGACTGAAAAAAACCCCAAGAATTGATCCACCAGAGCAAGAAAGGGCATTGCGAAGGACAGGCCAAGCACTGGCAGTCACATCCAGCTCCTACCGATCCCAATCCCACCTCCATAATACAAAAATATAATTGACCCTCCAGAGTAAAGAAGGGCATTGAGGTGCAGGGACAGGGAACAGGGTAGGACAGGGAACAGGACAGGGCAGGCATAGAGACGCATTCAACCACAAGAAACCCATATTAGAAAAAATAAGGATCGCCCAGTAAGGAAGTGAGGAAGGTGAGAGAGGAGCAGCAGTAGTAGTAGGGCACTGGGCCTGGCAAGAATACGTGATAGGTACATGCAGCCTCATGGAGCAAGACTGAATTTCCACAATATTATAGATTTTTTTAAAAATTTCCTTGGAGTAAGGAAGGAGACAGAGCATCAGCACTAAAACAACATTCACTTTGATTATTGAGTGTTGAGTACACACATTTTGAAAGATTGACCATCTGGTCAACCAAGTGTGGGGAGAGCTGTGTTCTCTTCCCTCGGGGTTGAGTATATTGTCACAAAGAAAACCCTCTCACTTTGAACACTGGTGTAACATAGAGGGTCAGTATCAGGAAGTAGTGGCAATTCCTCAATGGGCTTTCGCCATTTCATATGCGTTACTGAAATTGGGGAGTCAAGTATCAAGGGCCACTGCCCAAATGATGATCCTGTGGGTCTAGTCCATTTGCTCTGCATGGGTGCATGGGATAGGAAATGGGACATTTTTATTTCCATTTTCTGCATTTCTGTGCTTGCTGCATTTCACACACCCTATGGACAAGCATGTCTCTCCATTTTAAGGGCTAACTTGCCCCTAACCCTTTGGTCACATAGGGTGACCAGCAGTACTCTGGTGTGTCCATGATAACTTGCATGCAACCTTTCAGCTTCTCTATCAGCCTATTGATTAGCTTTCAACTGAATTGTTCCAGCAAATCATGCATGTGTTGTTCAAGGCAGGTTAGTAAGAGGATGACCTGACCCAAAGTAGTAATGCTCTGTATTAAGTCCTTGGTCACATCTCTAAATGGCTTCAGGACTACCACCTCCTGCTTCCTTAATGACAATCCCCCTTTGTCCAATGGGCTGGACACCCCGATGCCCTGCTCAGAGAACATGGAGTGAAGAGCTGCTGCTGTTCTAGGACCCGCTCCATCATGTCCAGGGTGTAGTTCTAGTGGGTGACTACTTTCATAGCCTACACTGAAAAGTTAGAAAAGCAGCCCTTACCACCAGGTGTAGTATATGTGCTGTGCAATGCAAACCCACAAACTCCCCATCTCTAACTGCTTTCACCATGCCCCTCCACCAGTAACCACTTCCCATTTCTACTGCTGTGCCAGTTTGTGGTCCAATTCACTACACCAGCATCTTTCTAAGAGCTGCCAAAATGTGAGTTGTTGTGTGCTGCTCATTCATAATCTCAGCATGGAGCAGTGTGCCATCAGTGAAAGAAAGGCATGCTGTACACTAGTGGCTCTCCATACTGTATGTCCGAGATGAGTCATCCAGCTTCCTTTGAGCAACTCAGCCTTCAACAATTACACACAAGGGAGGCACTATAATCGTGCTGAAGGTTGTGTGACAGGGTAGGCGGTAGTGGGGAGTGAGGGGCCCCTAGCAGCTACCTGAAGGGCTATCCCTCAATCACTTCGCTTTCAGTGAAATGCAGACGATAGAAGGGTGAAGGGTGAAGATAGCAGATTAAAGATTGAAAAGATAAGAGAAAAGATGGAAGATGTAGAAGAAAAGGATGCAGAAGTGGTCAACAAAGAAAGAGATTGTGAGAGAGTGAATGTGGGCACTGGGCAACAAATTGTACTCCTGAATTAAAAATGGCCCCAAATTTTTGGCCGAACACGAAGGAGCCGGAAACAAACCCAAAAATTTGTCCAAATCGTTTAGGCTAATTACTTTATCTTCAAGTGCCAAAATGGCTTGCAATGGCAGCAGCTACACATGGCGATGAATGGGTGAATCATGACGAATTTTCGGCACTTTTGCAGTTTGTTTTCGTCAGTTTTTTCAGAGATCACCTTCACTATAATTGACATGCAATTTTTGTTTTACAGTAAAATTCCTAAAAAAAACAAATACACATGGTACATAAGTGAACTGACATGCTAAGAAATCCATTGTTTTAGCAACATGTGCATTTAGATAATGAGAGCAATCAGCTCTCCAAAAGTTTTCTCACATGCATTAACACCATGTGTAACTATATATATATATTATATGTATATAATATAATGTATTGCAGAGTATGTGGTGATACCTTTTTATTGGACTAACATAATAATTCAAATAATAAATATATAATATATATACACACACACATACACTATATGGACAAAAGTATTGGGACACACCCCAAAATTATTTAATTCAATTGTTTCAATCAGACCCATTGCCAAAAGCCATACAGTCTGCATTTACAAACATTTGTAAAAAAAAAAGTTCTGAAGAGTTCAGTGAATACACGCGTGGTATTCTGAACTTTCATCCCTGCTAGATATTCCACTGCAAGTAGTATTGTTGGAATATTGAAGCATTTAGGAACAGCAGCAACTCAGCCATAAAGCGAAAGACCACGTAAAGTCACAAAGCGGGGTCACCAAGTGCTAAGGCACATGGGGTGTAAAAGTCGCCAAAGTTCTGCTGATTCCATAGTTGAAAAGTTCCAAACGTCCGCTGGCATTAATATCAATAGGAGCTTCATGGAATGGGTTTCCAAGGCCAAGCAGCTGCATGCAAGCCTCACATTACAGTACAACGCCAAGCATGGGATTGAGTGGTGTAACGCACACTGTCACTGGACTCTGGAGCAGTGGAAATGTGTTTGTGGAGTGACAAATCATGCTTTTTTAGTTTGGCAATTTGATGGGAGAGTCTGGGTTTGACAGATGCCTGACTAGATTGTGCCAAATGTAAAGTTTGGTGGATAAGGGATAATTGTATGGGGCTGTTTTTCAAGGGGGTTGGACTAGGCCTCTTACTTCCAGTGAAAGGAAATCTAAATGTTTCAGCATACCAATACATTTTGGACAAAGCAATCCTTCTAACTTTGTGGGAACAGTTTGGGGAAGGCCCTTTTGTATTCCAGCATGACTGTACCCCAGTGTACAAAGCAAGGCCCTTAAAGACATGATTTGGTCTTTAAGGGCCCTGACCTCGAAATCATCAAACACCTTTGGGATGAAATGGAACGGAGATTGCGAGCCCTACAGAAACATTCCAAAATCTTGTGTAAAGACTTCCCACAAGAATGGAAGCTGTTATAGCTGCGAAAGTGTCCAATTCTAATATCTATATAGTCTATTTGTTTGCAGGGCTGGGAAGAACGTAAACAAAGAAATTTTGTAAAAAAAAAAAAAATCTTATAATATGTAGACTATCACAGATGTGGTAAAAGTATTGTCTCATTGTTAATTTCCATTTCCCGCTTGTAAACTGCTCTATGTGCCCTTCTACTTAAATTCTTGAAACTAAAGTACTGATAGAGCTATCCGGTTCTACAGATTAAAGATCTGGAAAGTATACCCACAATATGCAATCAATAAGTCATATATCCCAAATCATTAAACTGGTGTTACAAAACAACACAAGAATTATTAAGAGAAAAAAAGCACTTCCTTTAAATGGACTCTTCTATGCCATCATTATGGGGCTATTTGCCTGTCTCAGATGTACATCTTAAGGACTTTGATAAATAGCACGTAAGTATATTTCACTATTTGCAAAGGTGCATTTTTAATCAAGCACCTGTATTACCAGACATGTTTCCTGATTTGGCACTCTTTTGTTTTTGCACATTATGAATATGATATCCTTTTAATATCTATCATACCTATAGCATGGCGCCAAACCTATTGCAAAGAGCTTTTAACATGCTGAGCTTAAGGGGACTGTATCTCCTTGTTATACTGTACAATAGATTTATCACTTATACCACATAGGCTAAGTACTTCTAATATCATTTATTTATCCAGGCATAATTTAATAGTGTTCAAGTCCTGTCAATACCTCTAATCTTATACTGACCTTGATCTGTATTGGAGGTTAATGCTGGCAGCTGTCAAAGTGTGAAGAGTTTGAAGTTAGTACTCAAAGTTCCTACATTTTCTTGATCGATAATAGAAAATCTCTGTTTAAAGAGTATACATCATCTCTTTTTTTTCCCTTGCCTATTTCTTAACCTCACGTTTTGCATTTTTTTATCCCAATTCACATTGTTTATAGTTTCATTCCTTCTTTGTTGTATTTTATTATTGATGGGCTATGTTAATTGTAAGTGTTCAAAGACATTTGTTACAGTTGGATCTTGCTCAGATAATCTATGGAAAATATGTAACATTGTTTCCTAGGAAACTTTTAGAATGGTTGCAGGTACACTAAAAACAACTCAACATTGTATGTTTTCTGTTGTCATTTAAATCCACAAGATATCTACTAAAGAGTTATACTGGTTGAAAAACATGTAGTTATAGGTACTTGATAAATTCAGTCAGCTGTGAAGGTCCCTTGTTAAATGGTAACTTCCCTTGACCGCCTAGAATAGTTAAATCCATTTATTTAAACAGCCACTGTAGCTTGGACGTTTTTTTGTTAATCAGTGTAATTGTTTTAGAGGTATTTAGGTTAAATATAAATCACAATTTTACCTAAAGGAAGCAGAAGTCTGTAGAAAAGGGAAGCCGAATTAGTACATTATTTGATTTTACTAATCTTATAGCCCCATCCTCGCCTGATTTACAATGGCAGCCGGGGACAATCATCTTCCACCAGCAAGTGACAAAAGAGAAGACTAATAAGGCAGGTCCTCAGAACAGGATGTAAAATGTGGCTGCTTATATGCTTCAGAGTACATTTGTATTCAGTTTTCCCACATATACAGAGCAATATATAAAAAAGACATCCTATGTATGCATAACTTAATAATATCAGATAACAGCTGCTGGAGTAGCCTCTATAAATTTCCAATTAGAAATGTTTTCCTGAGAATGTCTTGTCTCACTGCAGCTCCTCCTGCTAGGTTTTCCAGTTAAATGCATCCCCATAATAACCAGGTGGTCACCCTGACCCATGGGTAGAATAGCCATTAAGGGCCACAATGTATGATGGTGTTAACCTTGCTATCTAGCCCTCCCTTGGTAAGTGTTGCTTTAGCTGCTTCTTGGATTCCTAACTGGCCAATTCCAGGCTTCCCTCTCTGCTCTACTATACAAGGGTTACTCCTTGACATGCAATTTTTGTTAAAATAAAGTCTGCCTGAAAACAAATGCACAGGTTTAATACACATGGTACATAAGTGAACAGACATGCTCGGAAATCCATTGCTTTAACCACAGTCAGTGTAAATAAAGAATCCTGGGAACTATTTAAGAAAGAGCAGGTATTACTGCTCTTTCGAAATTATGTTGTTATTATTAGACTTGTGCATTCGGATTAATACAAACTGCAAATTTATAGGATTTTGGTAAATTCAGCTATTCAAATGAAGCCCTAAACATGAGGCCAGTTCCCCCACAAACTAGATAAAAACAAAGCAAAAAGCTCAGAAATTCCATCTGACATTCATGGGTCCACATTCACTCATACTCTCTCTCACTCTCTCACACTCCTTATCTCCCTATCTTCTCTGCTGAGAACTCCCGCTGACCAATTCCCCATCTTCTTTATCTTCTCCCTTCTCTTCATTCTTCTCTATTCTATATTTAATCTTCAATCCTTCAATCCTTAATAATTGTTTATTTGGAAATTAAATTTGTTGCTCGGTGCCCGCATTCACTTTTATTTACTCTCACACTCTTACTCACACTTTCACTCACTCTCACACTTTCATTAGTTGTGTCACTCTATCCTCTTAATTGCTGTGTTGGAAACGGCACTCATGGTCCCGGGTCCTTCAGGCTCTGCTTCTAGTCACACACAGGCTCTGCTTCTAGTCACCTGTACTAGTTACCGTTAACCAGTTGCTGACCTCGGCTTGCACTACGACCACGTCTTTGTCTCTGGAACCTGTTAACCCGTTACTGACACTGACTTGTTTTGAGACTACGTATCTGGTTCCTGATTTGCCTGCTCTACAGCTCCCAGAGTGTTATTCCTGACCTGGCGTTCCATCCTGCCTCGAGGTTCCTACTACTCTGATTCAGGTAGGCCCGGCGTGCCTCTGGCCCGGCCAACATGCTGAGTAATGCACAAATTGTTGACTGTGGTCGGGAGCCAAACCCTTCAAAGCCTCTACCTGAAACTTAACTAAATATACGTTTGGGTAATACTAAATAATACCCAAACTTATGGTCATCATTAAGTTGGTCCAGAGAGCCGAGGTCAGGATACCGGAGAGCAGGAACGTCGTCGGATTAGCCAAGGTCACGATACCGGAGAGCAGGAACGACGTGGGATTAGCTGAGGTCAGGATAACGGAGAGCAGGAATGTTGTGGAATAAGCCGAGGTCAATAACAGGAAAACAACAGGAACGTGTACTGAGAAAGGCACTACCGAGATAGGCACGACCATCAGAAGGCAATGGCTATGAGTTAGAGAGTCCCTTAAGTTTAGGTACTAATTAGAGATTTCCCGCCAAGTTTTCAAAGTGCCGTTACGTCACTTCCTGCACGGCCATCTTATGTGTGGCGATTTCGTAATCTCTCAATATAAATCGATGTAGTACCTGCTGGCGCCACTAGGTGGCGTGAAGAAGAACGGGTCCGGACTCCGGAGCAGGACCTGTCTCCCGACCGCGGCTGCCGGGAACGCAGCGTGGAGGAGGGAGGTCTCCCTCTCCGTCGCGGCGGTTGCTGCTGCTGTGCAGAGGCGGGGGGTCTCCCCCTTCTTCGCGGTGGCTGCGGCTGCTGTGTGGAAGCGGGGGGTCTTCCTCTCCCTCGTGGAGGCTGTGGTTGCCGTACAGAGGCAGGGGGGTCTCCCCCTTCTTCGCGGCGGTTGCAGCTGCCAGACGGAAGCGGGGGGTCTCCCCCTGCCTCGCGGCAGCTGTGGTTGCCGATCGGAGGATCTCCCTGCCAGGTAAGTGACAATACGTACGTACCTCCACATTTGGTGGGAGTGCACGTTGATTCGTCCTTTCTGGGAGAAGATAGAGGAGGTCATCAGGGAGGTAATTGACCTTGAAGTTAGACTCACCCCCGAATTAGTGCTATTACAACACTACAAGTGCTTTTACAATCCTTTGGAGCGTACAAGCGTTCACTTACCTTTCATCTCATTACGCAGCCAGAACCATTATTCCCAGATTTTGGAGATCTGACCAATCACCTCCTATAGAGACTTGGGTAAGACAGGTTATATACATTTGCAACATGGAAGACCTGGTGTTAACAGCTAAGGGTCGGGGCTATAAAAATCATCTTTTGAAACCAATTCCTTTCGCCCCCCAGATTTACCTCCATCTTACATTGTCAGCCTCCATCCACTTCATAATATATACATTCAGTTATCGACCCTATCACTCCGATCTCTTATATTATCTGGATCTCCCAGCCCGGACTCCCCGGAGTCAGTCCATGATAGTAATGTACCCTCTTTGAACTATCACTCCACATTATGTTTTGTCATCTCGCATACCGCTGTGCCGTCTGCCAGGTGGGGAAGGCATCACACCGCCAAGTCTATTTGCTCATGTATTCCTTCTTGTCGCCTTCCCCTTCTTCTTCTTTTGATTTTTCTCCTTTCTTTATCCCTTTTGTTGGTTATACCCCTGCGGGGTCCATAGTGACTCGCGCAGCTGTTTGGGAGATATCTCCTCACCGCGACCACCCTAAGGCAATGGGGTACAGTTCTGTTACCTTGTACTGTTGTTACATATATCTGTTCATTTCTCATTGTGATTCTCATTTACGCTGTAATGGTTGTCACTGTGTATTCACAATCTGGTAAGGTGTACCATACGTCTTGCAGAATTTTTATACATGTATCTTGGTCTGATTTATTTGGAAATGTCTTTGATGCACCTCTGAATGTACCTTGCTGCTCCATTGTGACAATTCTTTATTGCATTACTATAAATAAATGAGACTTGAAAAAAAAAAGTTTTTTAATTGAATATGTTAAATTGTTATATGTTGAGTGATATAAGGGTTCATTTGATTGTGTATATAAGTATGTATATGACCCCTATTATGCTACCCTGAAGAAGACCTCCAGCTACCATTGAGGGACACTATAGCTGATTAGATCATCATCATTGTGGGTTGGTGGTTATAGCTGCAAAATCCAAAAGTCAGTGTGCCAACGATACCAAGCTAAGAGTCAACAACGAGATAGTATTGACTTGCCCTGGCTATTTTCATCTTTAATTTGTGGCGTTTAGATTGTATGTATTAAAACTCCTTTTCCATACAATCATTGCATCAAGACCTCTGTTCTTCTTATATGGATCATTTGACCTTAAGCAATTGGAAGTTTTTATATGTAGCTCCACATTTCTGTTTGGAGTGTATTTTGTGAGAGAATCCATCATTCTTTAATTTTTCCACAGTCCGAGCTTTGCTCTTTTCTGTAAGTGCAACATTTATTATTATTTTTGCACAATTGGGTGTTATTCATGTTTTTAAGTTTCATTTTGTGCAGGGTTATTTGCGTATTTTGGACTTACCTGTACATCCTGTGTTTTTCACAGCATCAAAGTATCTACCTGCCACTGCACAGGGGATCATGTTGTATATTGACAGAAAATTTCTTTTTTATTTGGAAAGGGAATGAAGAAGGTTTAGATCAATTCCTAAACAACCTTAACAAGAATAATATGAATATAATTCTTAATATGACTCTCAGTAAAAAAATATACATTTTTGGGATTTTGGCATCTATATAAAAAATAATCAGATAAAGACAATAACCTTTTAAAAGAAATAGATACAAATAATTTTATTGATCAGCATAGTTGTCACTATGATCCATGGTTAAAAGAAGTGCCCAAAAGTCAATATATCCGTCTGAGAACCAATTGCACAGACTTGGATGTCTACAGGGAACAAACTATGACTATGAAACAAAGGTTTATAGAGAAAGTGTATGATAGAATAGATATAGACAAAACAATTTCTCAAGTTGAATGTTTGGAGAGGTCGCAGATACTTAATCTAAATATAGAGATAAGGATAATATTAATTCTGACTATATTCCGGTTATTTTGCACCATAATAATAAATCCAATAAAGTTAAAAAAAATAATAAAAAGACATTGGCATAATTTGTTAAAATATGATACTTTAAAAGATATGTTTTATGAACTCCAAATTGAAAACAGAAATTATCAAAGAGTTATATTAAAGAAATAAAAAAGGCCCCTTTAAATGTGTTTTTTTTGGGTGTAAGTCTTGTAATGCGTGTGAAATAGCAAAACAACAAAAATTCCGCCCTTGATAATTTCACATCCTATAGCAATGGAGAAGAATTCTTTTTTTTTTTTTAACATTCCTCAAATGTTATCTATTTAGTGAAATGTCTTTGTGGACTCCAATATGTAGGACACACTTTGCAGCAATTAAAGGTTAGGATGGATGAACATTTAAGATATATAAAAAAGTGAATTACACAACATTATTAGAGCATTTTTGGAATGCCATGGTAAAAGCCCTAGAGGTTTTTCTGTGCATTTGAAAACATGCAAATGTATTGGAGAGGTGGCAATAATATTAACAATATGGGAATACATAGCCTTGAATGCTTGGCCTTGTTAGAGACAGTGGCACACACACGTTAAAATAGGAATTAAAGGTTTCCCACACTTGTGGCTTTTTAAATTGCAATTAGTGTCTGTGTATAAATAGTCAATGAGTTTGTTAGTTCTTGTGTGGATGCACTGAGCAGGCTTGATGGGGAGCAGAAAAGAAATGTCAATAGAGCGGTGTAACAATGGAATTTGTAATTAATATGTGCTTGATTAAGTTTATGTGTGTATGTATTTATGTATAAATGATAGCTGCAAGCCACTTGGGAGGGGGGGTCAATAACGTCACAGAATGGGGCCTTGGGCAGAACATGGATAACAGGAAAGACAGTTTTAAGAAGATAATATCATACCTACATGCTATTTAGAGAAGGAAGGAAATGCATCACCTGGATATAGGCTTGGGGAACATAGCAAGTCAATAAAATCACACAGTGGGGTCTTGGGAACACAGGACAGGGAAATCTCTTAAAAAGACACAGTAGAAACACACAATTTAGACTAGATTGGTGAGTCTCACCCTTTGACCATCACCCACATAGGATACACACTTAACAGCAGATATTAGATAGATGAGAAAACCTTAGTAGAACTAGACATATATATTATCTGGAAAAAGGGATAAGGTTATATATTAGTTCTTGGAGGAGGTAACAAGGGTGTTACATTTTTCATGAATACACAATGCAGAATGGATTATTCTCCACACATATCAAGTGGTGGTATTGGTTTGAGAGAGGAGAAGTATATACAACAGGTGTGAGCTCTAAAGGCACTGGGATTGTTGTGAAAATTGATGGCAAGATGAATGCAGCGTTATCAGAAAATACTGGAAGGCAATTTGCATTCTTCCCATGAAAGCAATGGGACATTCTTGGACTTTCCAGCACGACAATGACCCTAAGCACAAGGCCAAGTTCACCATCCAGTGGTTACAGCAAAAAAAAGGTTAAGGTTCTGGAATGGCCATAACAATCTCCTGACCATATTATCACTGAGCCACTCTGGGGAAATTTGAAATACATGCAATGCAAGACGATCAAAGACTTTGCATGACCTGGAGGCATTTTGCCATGACGAATGGGCAGCTATACCACCTGTAAGAATTTTGGGCCTCATAGACAACTATTACAAAAGACTGCACGCTGTTATTGAAGCTAAAGGAGGCAATACGCAATACTAACAACTAAGGCTATGCAGAATTTTGAACAGGGTTCATTTCATTTTTTTGCTTTGTTGCCATGTTTTGTTTTATGATTGTGCCATTCTGTTATAACATACTGTACAGTTAAATATGTATCCTATAAGAAATAAAATAAATGTGTTGCATGCATGGGTGGTGTCCCTGTACTCGGGAGATGTTGCCGAACACATATTGGGTTGTTGTTTGACAGTGACATATACCAAGAGCTATAAATTCATACCTGAAGTACAACTTGTGTGAAAAAAAATGACAACCACATACCTTGGCAAGGCTGGTGGTAGAATTTTGTCCATGGAAAGGGTTAAAACACCAACATTTGACATACCTTGGGGTGTCTAGTTTTCAAAAGAAAATATGGTTTGATGGGGTAAATTGAATTATCCGGCTTCAAAGATGTCCCAAATAGCACATGGGCCAGAAGGACCAGATGTTAAAGTTCCAAGTTGGAAAATGCGCACTTCCCAAATGTGGTGTTTTACCTCCCAAATAACCCAACAAACCCATGCATGTATCACTGTGCTCAGGAGATGTTGTTGAACACATATTGGGGTATTGTTTGAGATATACCAGGAGCCATAAATTCATACCTGACGTACATTTTTTGTGGGGAAAAAAAATACTACCACACACTTGTGGCAAAGTGTGCCACATCAGCATTTGAGACTCATTGGGGTTTCTAGTTTCCAAAAATATATGGTTTAATGGGGTAATGTCATTAACCAGGTAAGCAGGTCGGGAAGGAGCCCAGTCCCAGGGGATACAAGGGCTTCTGTCTGTACCCCACGATGCATTTATGGCTAGAGGGATAATACAGACAGGTGCAAAGAAACACACCACAGGCAGAATACTTTGTAATGGGCTGTATTGAAGAAGTTGGCAGGAACGATAAGTACAGGAGCATGGCAGGAACAATACAGGGTCAGGTACAGGGCCAGAGCAAAGCAGTCCAAACACATTAATGCAAAGGCCCTGACTGAAGGGCAGGTTTATATAGGGTTCTACTCCCAAGCAAGCAATAACAGATGCTCCAGAGAGGGAAGAGCGGTCACTAGTGTGTGCAGACACACATGACACCAAATAAATATTGCACGGTCCGGGCTAGTAGGGTGGAATCCTGACAGGTAAATTGAATTGGCCTGCTTCCAAGATGTGGGCGGAATGACCAGATGTCAAGTTAAAAACCTGAATTGCACATTCCCTAATGTGGCATTTTTAGCCCCCAAATAACCTGACAAACCCATGCATGGGTGGTATCACCATACTCAGGAGATGTTGCTGAACACATATTGTTGACATATACCAGGAGCTAGTCTAGTTTTCACAAGAGAAGAGAATTGGAAAACTTACATAGTTATATATGCTGAAAAAAGACATGCGTCCATCAAGTTCAGCCTTTCCTATATCTGTTAATTTGTTGCTGTTGATCCAAAAGAAGGCAAAAAAACCCCGGTTTCGCTGTTTCCAATTTTGCACTAACCAGGGGAAAAAAAATCCTTCTTGACCCCAAAATGGCAGTCAGATTTCTCCTTGGATCAATAAGCTGTTTCCTCATAATTAAAGATTATATCCCCGAATATTATGTTTTTCCAGGTATCCATCCAGTTGCAGTTTAAACGTCTGTACAGACTCTGATAAAACTACCTCTGCAGGCAGAGAATTCCACATCCTTATTGTCCTTACTGTAAAAAACCCTTTCCTCTGCTTTAGTCTAAATCTCCTTTCTTCCAGTCTAAACGCATGACCACGTGTCCTATGCATAGTCCTGTTTATGAACAGATTTCCACACAATGGTTTGTATTGGCCCCGAATATATTTATATAACGTTATCATATCCCCTCTGAGGCGCCGTTTTTCAAAACTAAACAGATTTAAATTTTTTAACCTTTCTTCATAACTATATTGCTCCATTCCTTTTATTAATTTTGCAGCCCGCCTCTGCACCCTTTCTAGTGCTATGATATCCTTCTTTAGAATAGGTGCCCAAAATTGCACAGCATATTCAAGGTGTGGCCTTACCATTGATTTATACAGAGGCAAAATTATATTTTTATCCCGCGGCTTGATGCCCCTTTTTATACACGACAATACCTTACTAGCCTTAGCAACTGCTGACTGACATTGTTGCCTAGTTTGTTGTCTATAACAATTCCCAAATCCTTCTCATTTGTCGTTACCCCTAATTCACTACTGTTTAGGGTGTAGGTTGCTTGTGTGTTCTGTACCCCGAAGTGCATAACTTTACATTTATCTACATTGAATTTCATCTGCCATTTGTGTGCCCATTCCCCCAGTCTATCTAGATCCCTCTGCAGCACTGTAATATCCAGCTTGCCCTGTATTACTTTATCTAGTTTAGTGTCATCTGCAAACACAGAAACATGACTTTCAACGTCTATTGCCAGGTCATTTGTAAATATGTTGAATAAAATTGGTCCCAGAACAGAGCCCTGAGGGACACCACTTATCACTTTTGACCAGCTTGAAAATTTATAACAACTCTCTGTACTCTATCTCTAAGCCAATGATCTACCCAAGAACAAGAATTTGCATCTAGACCAATTTCCTTCAGTTTGAGTACTAACCTGTTGTGTGGAACCGTGTCAAACGCCTTGGCAAAATCCAAGTAAATTACATCCCCTGCAACACCCTGATCTACACTTCTACTTACTTCTTCGTAGATCTGTGTTAGGAAAATATCCTGCATCTCTTTTAAAACCTTGAGTCATACGATTGCTATTTCTTATGTATATGTTTTTTATACAGTCAGTTTAATAACATCTACCCCAAATAAGAAACATAAGATAACATTTTTAACCTCCTTAAAATGAGCATTCCCAGTGTGTTTAATGAAAAGCATCTGAAGCATTTTCAGAATGTTAAGCTTGCTGTGTATAACCAATGTATTGGGTTATATGTGTACAGTGCAAGATATATATCATATGTTGAGTGTTACATTTGATTAAGTGTTTAATTTCAAAACCCTGTTTTGTGGCTGTAGATTTAATATCTGTTGTAACTTAAACTACTTTTATAGCCTCGTAATGTGCCATGGTCAAAGAAAACTTCACTGTTCTGTTCTAACCCAGTTTATGCCTATTTTGCTGTTCTACAAGTAGGCCAATTGGACTTCATACACCATTCATAATATATAAGTTAACCACACTTCTAGAGCGATATACCTTTCCATATGTTCATGTGTTTCTCTTATAATGCTTTATTATCTTTATTGTCAGTCTGTGTTCTATGTATAACCTTCAATAAATCTTATGTAGTGAATTGTTCATTACTTTTGTGTAATGTGCTGTGATATAAATGTGATTTCTAAGCCAAAATAAATTTACTTAAAATGTTTTAGCTCAAATTACTTAGTAATTAAAAAAAATGTCCAATGTTTATCGACTATTGTCCAACACTGCCACAATATTCTATCTTGACAAACATACACAAGACCTTTATTGTCAGTGTCAGTCCTATAAACTCATGGCTGGGGGCTCCCACTTTGCAGGGCTGTGTGCATAACTTGTGGTGAAAGCATAAAGCTTGTCTTGCGCCACTCAAAGTCAGTAACATCTCTAAACTGCCATAGATCCTATTAATATTATTGTAAGACAAATGTATGTTTCAGAGGATATGTAAATAAAATTACTTATATTGTATTTGCATGTATTAAGACATGTTTTGTATGCAAAAAAAAGATACGTTATAATAATAAAAATCAAAACAACCGTTACATGAAATTTCAGCATTACTGAAATGACAATATTTTGATGTTTTCACTTCAGTTTAATCATAATCATATTGGTCCAGAGGAGGCATCAACCAGTTGAATAAAGCCTTCATAATGGGGCATTTTATTAGCATAGGCAAGTGGGTTAAGTGTCAAAGAAAGGTGGCCAAAGAGAAACTGATTTGGAGACCAAACACAAAAAAGAGATTGGAACCACATTAACTTCAGCTTTTGGACATCAAAAGATCAAAGCATGCTGAGCTTATTAATTCCAAACTCCACGTGGGCTTTTGCTCTGACTCAAAACAAATTTCCAAAAAACTTGGTACGATGCTTGCAAGAGCGCTGAGACAAAAACACCAAAAATCTTATTTTGCAAAAATAAGGACTCTAACGGAGCTGCTTCATGTCCTGTCACTTGCACTATTAAGTATTTAGGCACACATGGGGGCATGGCTAACCAGCAACCAACATGGACACTTAAGCTCCCATGCACAACACCTGAAGTTCAGCTTTATCAAAAACAGCAAGATCCCTAGCACCTCAAGACCTGCAGGGATGAAGGAGAAGATTCCACCCACCTCCGTACGCTCCTACTTCCACAGGGTTTCGCACAAGACTCTCGTGACTCCTTCCATGGAGCGGTTTCCATGATATCATACCCTTGTCATGTATCCTTGCAACCTCTAGAGGCTACTTTTTCCATATGAGGAGTCAGGAATTATCTCACCTGACTAGCTGCACCTGCTTACTTGGGAGTTACCCTTACTATAAGTAGCTGCTCAGCACCTCAGTCTTGGCCTTTGCATTGCAGTGTTAGCAGCCTATTGCTGTGACTCAGTACCTGGTCCTGAATCGTTTCCTAGTATCCTGCTTCTGATCTTCGGCTTCTGACCCGGCTTGATATTGACCACTCTCCTGCATACTGTATTTGGCTTTTCTGACCTCGGCTACACAGAGCGGGCCACCACCAGTCCAGCTACACAGAGGGCTTCCTGCCGTGTGCCCTGCCGGAGGGCTTTCTGCCGCGTGCCCTGCCGGAGGGCTTTCTGCCGCGTGCCTTGCCAGAGGGCCTTCTGTCGCGTGCCTTGCCAGAGGGCTTCCTGCCGCGTGCCTTGCCAGAGGCCTCCTGCCGCGTGCCCTGCCAGAGGGCTTCCTGCCGCGTGCCCTGCCAGAGGGCTTCCTGCCGCGTGCCCTGCCAGAGGGCTTCCTGCCGTGTGCCCAGCCAGTGGGCTTCCTGCCATGTGCCAGGCCAGTCGTGTATCCTGCCAGAGGGTCTCCAGTTCCAAGACTTTCCAGTACATGTATTACAATTAACTGTATCCTGTTTGTACTTTATTCTAGTAGGTATACTAGTCCTGTTTCTGATCAGCCAGCTTTCATCAATATAATCTGTTCTTGTATACCAGCCTTGTGTGTGGCTGTTATCTCTTGCCTGCACTTACCTGTCTGTGAATATGCATTTCGGAGTACACACAGAGCCTCAGATATCCACTGCAATTGGGCTTCTACCCGACCTTCTGACCCAGGCCCTGACACCATTATTAAAAAAGCAACAAGAGGCATTTGTACAGTTTAATGGAAAATCAAATTGAAACTACGCCATATTGAAGACTGCCTGGTGCACCTCGAGGATGAACATCCCAAGGTCTGTAAGACTGTTGATTTGCTTACCACACAAATAATCAGTCGTCCAAATGCCTTATTACAGCTTACACGGAGATCTCGACAACCTAGGGCGTAAAAATAATTTGCAGGTCAAAGAGTCTCACAAGCTGATATTTTGACAGAGACCCACAGAGACCCTGCAGACATCATCTGCCATCTTCAGGACTACCCGACCAAGGAGGCTATTCTCCAAAAATATAGGTACCAAGCCAATAAAGTGGGAAACCTACACGATTACACTTTATCAAGACCTGTCACCAAACACACTATAGATGAGACAGGCATTGAGACCACACACAAAAGCATTATGTGAAGCGAACCTTCCATATCAATGGGGCTTTCCTTTTGCCCTTATTGTGAGAAAAGGCAATATGAACCACACACTACAACAAGCATCAGATATTCCATACTTCACAGAAGACTTAGGTCTGATGAACATATCTATCGTCAACTGAAACCCACATTTCAGGTTTCAGCAAGTCTCTTGGACCTATCGAGGGAATGGTCATCGAGACCACAGCATCATAAGAGACATCACCACCCTGAAAATTCTATGTCATAGTGCAACTCATCCACTCTACAATATATCCTTGGTCCAGATTACCTACTAGAGCACAAGGAATGAGTATCTTTTATTGTACAGGTTTTTCCTTTTTTTGTATCCTTAACATTTATCAATCCCTTTGGTTTTGTTTTACAATTATGTTTTGGATGGCATATTGACATTGGACATGTTTTTCCGATGTCTTTGATATACCAGGTTGTGCATGATACACAATATGGCCAGTTTATTCGCTACACAATACCGTATTTGCTTGATTATAAGACGACCCTGATTATAAGATGATCCCCCAAAATCTGAATATTAATTTATGAAAAAAGAAAAAACCTGAATATAAGACAACCCTATAGGAAAAAAAGTAGACAACTTCCGCTTGAAGTTGTCTACGTGAATCGCATAGAGCTCTACACGCTGCCCGGACTAAGCACCGGGGACTCAAAGGCACCGGTAAGTTGGGGGGGGCATAACACAGGAGGATCCAGGTCCCCTGCATCTGAGTCCCGGTGCTTAGCATTTGCTCTGGAAAAAACCTTGTCTTATAATCGGGCAAATACGGTACTTACCACACAAATTTTGAGCATTAGAAATTCATGGTGTGGGTTAACCCACAATGTCTCCACTCTGAGCATATACTATGGTTTGTTTTTCTCTGTGGGATACTAAAGGGGTACGGCAGTTTGCATTCTTTTGTTTTGTCATAAACTTTGGGTTCCATTTTTCATTTTTGAACACACTAAGACACCAATACATATATCTTTGACTAAGCCAACTGGATGACTGCATGGTACTTGGCACGTTCCAACAATCCTGCAGTGGCTTTTTCCTTAACCCCAGGCTAGATGTCCCATGTTGGATGGTCTAATGTAGACCCCGGATGTATTAAAATTTAGTACTGGAAAATGTTTTCATTATATTCATCATTTTATTTTTATTCATATGCAGCGTTCGTTTCTAGAAGTTTAGAAATGGGCAGAGGAGGGGGGAGGCGAATGTCACCCCTTTTTCTTGTCTTTTTTTACGTTGGTTTGCTATTTGTTATGCAATATGATACTCATTGTGATTTATTAGCAAGTACTTGTTGTGGGTTTATTCAAGGGTCAATCTGGTTTTCATGTCAAAGTGGGCACTCAATCTTCACTTTTAAATGACTCAGCATTATGCCTTTTCCACTTAATTTCATAGACTTCAATAACTTGCATATCCTGGAAGGGTATATAACTCTTAACCCAATTATTACATGCTCAGTGGGATTCAACCTATACCTTCCCACATATTAGATATACCTTATAAAACCCCAATATACTGCTTCTACTAAGGCCTTCACTTGATCTGCTAAAGTTAACAGAACCATTATAGAACGGTATAGTTATATGTTTAATTCCGATATTTCTAGGTTTTGGATGACTGTACACGCCTACCAGAGCCTACTGGTCCCTGCTTCATTTAGAGGAAGGGTCTTGGATAGTGACCTGGCCTTAGGTCAACTGGCCCGTTATTTAATGTTTTGGCATCCAGAGATGATGTTTTATGTTATTCATTTCATTACAGATACTGTTTTTATGGTTATGTCATTTGATTTATTTTTAGCTCCAAGTGTTTTGCCAACCAGCTGGATTACCTCCAGATGTCCCTCATAATCCCAGACCAAATTAAAATTACATCTATAAATATTAGAGGCCTAAATAAGCCCCAACAAAGATCAAAACTATTATATTCCATTCAATCCAACAAATCACACATAGCATTCATCCAAGAAACACACTTTAAAGTCTCTAAAGACTTCAAACTTACGGACAAAAATTATGCTTAAGCCTTTCTTCCTAGCTCCCCAGATTCCAAAACTAAAGACGTTGCCATTCTAGTCCATAAAACGATTTGTCATCTTAAAATGTAACATTGGGAATCAGGAGGTGAAATCCACTAATATATATGTACCAAACCAAAGTCAGTCCCTTTTTTATTTCATACATGACACATGACAGGTACACTAGAATCAA
This sequence comes from Spea multiplicata, assembly GCA_009364415.1. Lineage (NCBI taxonomy): Eukaryota > Metazoa > Chordata > Amphibia > Anura > Pelobatidae > Spea > Spea multiplicata. Next base: position 39,645 of record VKOC01016539.1, read on the forward strand.
TGTCCTTTTTATGTCCCATCATCATGTATATGATGTATAAAAATATGTTTTATTTGGATGCTTGATCCCATGTTTAAAATTTGATTAAAAAATGATATTCAAAAATGTATAGAAAAAAGAAATAAACAAAAAAGTATGCAATAAATATCATACCAGCCACAAGGAAAGAGAAACTGCTTGATGTGTTTCACACCAAAAAGATAGGAATACCTATCGACTCACCTTAGGAATTATTTTAATGAAAATATCACCCAGGAGGTCCCTTTATCCTATGACCTCGGAAGCTCATAAAGCTGTAATTAGGGGCCATCTAATTAAATTAGGTTCCCACATCAAAAAAGCAAACATGGCACACATCCTCCCTCTCACCCAATAGGTACACGGGTTGGAACTATTACATAAAGCCACACTGCAGAGATACTCACCAAGCTTCCGACCCTCAGAGAACATCTAACACCCCTTCTAGATAATAGGGCAAAAGGAATCTTCTTCTTACAAGGAAACTCTTATATGAATTGGGAGACAAGCCGGGCAAATTCTTAGAAAGGCCACTTAAGACCAAGAAAGCTTTGACATTTATCCCAAAGATTAGGAATCCTGCTGGCCATCTAAATTACAAGTCTAATGAAATTGCCAAGTGTTTCCACACCTATCACAAAACTCTATATATTCTACCATTGTTACCCAAAACGAATGCTAAATATTTTGAACTATTGGAATCTTATTTGTCTAAACATATGACTCAGGGATTCAACAAGGCTATATCTATTAGCAAAACTTCTTTGAAATGAACTGCCCAAGGAAAATGTCCAGGTCCACATGGTTTTACTACCCTTTATTATAGGCGCTTTTCCCCAGTTTTGGAACCCTACTTGGTGACCCTATTGAACTCATTGGCAACGGGTGCTATCCTTGATTTACAATCTAATCTGGCTTATATCTAGTAAAGATTCAGAGCAATTCTGTAATAACCGCCCCTTTAATTAACACTGATGTAAAACTGCTAGCTAAAGTAATGGCTATGCGCCTCCATTTGTATATTCCCATATTAATATATAGAGACCAGGTCGATTTTGTCCTCAGTAGCGAAGCCCAAGACCATACAATAAGAGTCCTCAATTTGTTAAAATATGCAAAGTTTCACAAGTTGCCAATTACTTTAAGTTCGATAAACGCTAGGAAGGCTTGGCCCTTTCTCTTTAAAGGTCTTGACCACACTAGGGATATGAGACAAATTTTTCTTTATACAACCCCTTCAGCCCAAATCAAAATTTATGAAATTCTTTTGGAGCGTCTAGTATTTGCAAATGGCACGCACCAGGGCTTCCTTCTTACTCCATTATTGTTTATTTTGGTAATGGATGTAACTCAATGTAATGTAATGTAACTTACATGCGCAGTTAGCGCCAACCCCAACATTGCAAGCATTCACATCAGAGATAGCGTTCACAAACTCTATATCTATGCAAATTACATCTTATGCATGACTACTAACCCTGGCACCTCACTAACATACATCATTAAGGAACTTTATATTTTTAATGCCCTCTCCAATTACAACATAAACTTGTAACATTTCTGACACAGTTAAGAGTATGATAAATAAGAAATTCCATTTTTGGTGGCGTGACACTGCTATAGAATTACATAGGTTTATGGATACCTGCTGACCTTTCCAAATTGTTACAACTTAATTATACTGCATTACTTTCCACTGTGGTGGAGGACGATCCACGCAGGTGGGCTGTTCCGCATATCTCATGATTTAGCCGTATTGGTGTCATAAAAAATGAATATTCTTCCATGTTTTTTTATACGTATTACAATCCCTGCCTGTTTTTATACCTATAAGGTTCTAGCAGAACTTCACCATTACCTACCTAGGGTAACCACATCTTTGGTGGTCATGTTCAGATATTCTCTTCTTTTGGGATATGGTGGTCTGGATGATCGGGGAAGTAGATGATCCTGACGTCGCCTCTCCAGAGGCGCTTTTGCTACATCATTCAAGTCATTTGCCAGATACAAAAGATCACTGAGGATTAATCTCATAAATGCATCAAGGGCCGTGATTCCCCGCTACTGGAAATAGATCTCTTACTCATTAGTGCATAGTTCTTCAAAGTAAATTTTATCACACAAATGGAGGATTTGACCAAATCCTCCAAAGGTCGGGCTTATAGAAATGGGCTCAAGTGGCTTCCTTGGATGCCTTTATAACCTCCCCAAGATTCAGGGGATCCCCTTGGCCGGTTTGACACAAAGTGTTAATTATTCATCTGTGTTTAGCTGGGATTACCCTGCCTCTACAAGAATCCTGGGGGAATATTTAATTATTATCGGTTGTTATTCTACCTACTTGGTGAAATGGCAACACCTTGGAGCTTTTTCTTTTCATTTCTTTTACTTTATTTTAGTTGTATTCATTACACTTTGCAGTATTGAGTTATGCCTGTTACTCATTCTCTGCAAAATATGTAGCAATCAACAGGGTTTTCGATGATGCAATGTCTCTGGAGCAAGATATTATGAAAATATGTTACATTTAATGTGTACTTTTTATTTTTGTCATGGCAACCTTACACGGCAAACCTGTATCTATGCATTTGTAACAGTTTAACAATTACTATTTATTTAGGCATACATATCTCTCCTGATATTTCACACTTAATTTTTTTAACTTACACGATAAAATGGGATTTAAATCAATGGCAACACAAACAGTTTATGTGGTCACTACCATAAAAAATAATATAATGCCAAGACTGTTATACAATATATCCTTCAAACACTCCCAATAAGGGTTCCTCACTCATTTTTTGCTGCTATTAAGACCATTTTCTTGGAATCTGGAATGGTGCTAGGTCTAGACTGAGTTATATGCTATTAATTAGGCCCGGGGCAATGGGAAATGGATTTGGAAAATATTTCAAAGCTATCCACCTTTCTAGAGTGGCTGAATGGTCGAAACCTTCATATAAACAGTGGATTTCTTTGGAGCAACAGGGTTTAAGTGGTCCCATCCCAACAGTGGAATTCTTACCTAGGGCCTATTGCTATTGAACATCCCCAAAGCACCCCACCATGGAACACACTTAGAACTAATAGAACAGTCACAAACTCTCCATCACTTTTGACACACATAATCCAGTTTTTCGACAGGGTTTACAGGGCGGTGCAAAACATATTCCCGTGGTGAGTTAATTTCCCTAGACATTTACTTTTACACGATTGAAACACTACATTAACACATTGATATCCCTGGCGCCTGTGCCAGCTTCCTTTTGAACATTTATGCTCTGTGTAACAGATCTTTTCAACATACCAGATACTGATCAATGATTGTTCAAGCAATTTACCTTACTTCAGTAGGCTTTGGGAAAGGGATTTAGAGATATCCTCATCTAAGGAGGATTGGCATAACATTTTGATCTTACTGTAAGGGATTACGGGCAAGATGCATAGAGCAAGGGACAGGGAGACTGAACAAGAAACATAACTAGACAAAACATACATAGTACAGGACACAACAAAGGACAGGGAACAAGGCAAGGAACACAGGGGATGGAGTAAGGAACAGAAATCCCCAAACGCTTCTCCTTTAATCAAGGATAGGATATCTTAACTTGGGACATGGGGAGAGGAGAGAGCAACCGAGATCCTCAGATGATGCAGGGAAAGAGGGCAAAGGTACATAAGAGACAGACACACATAAATACAGGACTAGCCTAGGACTGTACGATAACAATTGGAGATTCCGTCACATCCTATGGCTATAGTATGCTTAGCCCATCACTACGCCAAAGTAATCCAATATACGGTGGGTCCTAACGCTAAACCCTGCCTACAGAATTACTAAAGAACTAAACCTTCTAAATCTAAACACAGAACAGAGATCAAATCATACCTGAGACTGCAGACTGACAAACATAACAAATGGGTGGGCACACCTTATAAAGGAAACGAGACTGAGCAAAGAGCAAGGAATCAGAGGTACAGGACAGAGCATAGGGAAATCTAGGAATGGATTACAGCAAAGGGAGAACTGTAGCAAGGACAAGGGAAACTGTAGCAAGGACTAGGGAAACTGTTGCAAGGACAAGGGAAACTATAGCAAGGACTGGGGAAACTAAAATTTATTTTAGGGAAACTAAAATAAAGTGTCAGCAATTGACATATAAATTCTATTTTATTACACCTCACACCACATGCAATTGATACATACAAACATTTACTCACAATAACATTTGCTTAATATGGTAAAGACTTTAATATCTAATAAATGGAAACAAACCTCTCCGCTAGAGGACTGCACCAGGATTGGGATCCCGCGGGTCCTGCGGGACTAGTCAAAAACGTGCTTCTTCACATTTAATTTTCGAGGCGGTCCTAGCTTCACTTTTATATTCAGCCTCGTTTTCATCGAGGCAGGAAAGAGAAGAAGCGGAAGTGAATGACATGCAGCGCTGAGCTGAGGACAGGTTCATTTTAGACAACCAGCCCTTTCTGGAGCAGGCGCATTTAAGGCAGGTTTTTGGAAGTCACAATTACCTGTAAATAAATGTATTGGAATAGAAGCTTGCGGGAGTGTGCTTGATTGGACACACATGTTGCAGTAGTGGAACACAAACGTTGTTGGAGCAGGCGGTAATGGTCAAAAATTCAGAGGGAGCTGAATTAAGAAAACTGTCCCGTGCAGGGCTCTACTCCTACATTCGAGAAATGGGTCGTGTGGGCAGAAGCTGTTTAGTTCCAAGTGTGTCCGGCAAGGGGAAAGGGATTATAACATGAACGGAGTTGGTTTGGATGGGCAGAATTTTTATCTTCTTCTGAATGCTCTGTTTTATAGGGGACCCGGATGCCTAATGTTGAATGTTGAATGTTCCTGTGTCTGACTCCTGGGTTATGTGCAGTTCACTAATTGTGATGATCTAGCCATCTCTCTTCCACTGTTACATATCAGCGCATATTTTGTAGCTGTTTTGGTTACACTTTGCTTATGATGTTGTGTTCTGAGGTTATGTTCGACCTGCAATTATTAGAAGGGCTCGCAATGGGTGCAGGCACTGGATAAACCATTCATGTAAGCGTTTTTTTGAGTCCTAACATTTGGTACTCATGGTTTAATTTGTAGCAAAATACATATGCTTTCCCAACCTATGGTATCAATGTTGTGTGCTTAAGCTTATGTATTAAGCTCTACATGTTGTGTAATGTGATACTCGCACATTGTCACATATATTTTCTTGCCATAGGCAACTGAATTTCATAAAAATGTTACTCTAGGTGCATGTAGATGAAATTATGTTATTCTCTGGAATACTTCTTTATTATGCAGACTTTTTTGAAAAACAAATGAACATTTTTTAAACAAGATGTATGCCCCCTTCAGCAGGACTGTAGTGCCCTCCCTTACTAGTCTTGTGGGTCATTGTTGAAGGCAGATGTAGCTTCGCCGTAGAGATCTTCCTTGCCGCTGAAAGCTTAATTGCTCAAGGAATTAACCCTTCATATTCCCCCAAGCACTAGCCAAGACTTAGTGTCGCCATGGTTCCTAGCCGCCACATAGTTGCATGAATTTGCGGCTAAGTTCCGGCCAGGCGCATCACGCGTTTCCTGGTCTGTAGAGCCTCCACAGCTGTCTAGTCTATGGGAGTCTTGTTCCGGCAGACCAGACGGAGTTTCTTGGTCACCCTGTGCCCCCCAATAAGCACAGGGTAAGTTGGACATAAGAAGAGACTGGGCAGGCACGTAAGGAGTCTCCTCAGAAATCCAACAGTGCCCCCCTCCCCAACTCAGACATACCCCCATGAGTCCTCGGCCTTAAAGGGTTAACGTGACAGTGGTCACAAACTATCCATTTCACTTCTGATATATGGTGTGCCACCAGTGCACAGTATGCCTTTCTTTCACCGTTGGCACACTGGTAGCTGGCCAAATATTTGGAGGACAAGGAAAGACCACTGTAGCAGTCATATGCAGAGGTACACGGGATGAAAGGAGGAGCAAAACTGGAGCAGAAGGGCAGAAGGGTTATAGATCCTTCCTCCTGATGTTATGGAGCACACATTTTGGCGGCTCTTAGAAAGATGCCGATTCTGTGGATTGGACCACAGGCTGCCACAGCAGGAGAAATGAGAATGGTGGTTACTGATGGGTCAGCAAGCATGGTGAAAGCTGCTAGGAATAGTGATTTTGTGAGTTTGCATTGTGCAGCACATTTACTACACTTTGCGGCAAAGCGCTTTCACTGCAGCGTGAAGGAAACATTCGAATGTCAAGCCCATTGGGCAGAGGGGAGTGGCCATTAATGGGGCAGGTTGTAGTGGGCCTGAAGCTATTTAGGTATGTGACCAAGGAGTTTAGCCAGAGTACTGCCACTTTGGGCCAGGTCATCCCCTTACTTACCTGCCCTGAACAACACAGGCATGACTTGCTTGAACAAAATGAGAACTTCCCAGGGGATAGATTACAAGTGGAGGTTGCAAAGCTGAAAATTTGGAGAAATATGCTTGTCCGTAAGGTGCATGAAATGCAGCACAAAAGGGACATATCAACCGGAGAGTGTTCCATTCTCAATCCCTTGCACCCATTCAGAGCAGCTACACTAGACCCACTGGAGCATGAACCATTTGGGCAGCAGCCCTTGATAATAGCGGCCCTTGATACTAGCACTACTCAAGCTCCTTAAAGTCATAGTAGCACCTCTGAAATGGTGAGCATTTATCGTGAGAAACTTCCACTACCTCCTGGTACTGACTATCTATGTTATTGGGACCAGAAAGCTGTTGTCTGACCAGGCCTCTCTTTAGTAGCCCAGCAGTTGCTTTCATACCCACCCACCAGTGTTCAAACAAGAGTGTTTTCTGTGTGACAGCTGGCAGTGTTGTGGTCCATGCAGCTTGCACTAAGGACCAAGAGCGCTCAAAGATGGTATTCAGGAGTTTAAGCCCAGTAGCAGAGTCTGAAAGGGCCTGGTACCGGGTGACTGCAATCCTCCAGGTGTTGAGCACCTAGTGTTGTGCAGCCACATGCCACTGCCCTGACATAGCAGTGAATGTTATCCAGTACAAAACAAAACGAGATCTGATGATATCCTGCAGGCATGAGAGATAGCACTACAGGGAAATATGCAGGACGCTGCAGGCTGGATAAGGGAGGCTAAGCAGAACAATATCAAAGGGTCTAGAGAAACAAAACAAGCAAGGGGATTCAGCGAGCAAGGGGGACAGAGCGAGCAAGTGGGATTTAGCAAGACATACATGGTACAGGGCACAACAAAGGACAGGGAGCAAGGCAAGTAACACAAAGAATGGAGTGAGGAGCCAAGATACTCTGACGCTTCAGGGAAGCTGAAAATAAACAATGAATCTAAACAAAGAACAGAGATAAAGCATAACAAACGGCTAGGGCACAACTTATAATGGAGACAGAAGCTGAAGCTAAGAACAGAACCGGAATCCAAGAATCAGAAGTTAATAGCAGAGCATAAGGATATCCAGGAGTGGATTATAACAAACAAGAATACAACATAACACTGAAGGAAGTACAGCAAAAGGGAATCTGTAGCAAGACAGTGGGAACTGTAGCAAGACAGGGCACTATAGCGAGTAATAGAATACCAGAGATAAGCAGCTCCGCGGCCTGGATGAGGTCTGACAACAGGCAACATACTCAACCCCTAGAGAACACACCCGGTTGAAAGTCAATCTTGCCAAATTAGGGTACCCAGCACTCAATATTCCAGCTAGTGAGTGAGGTCTAGTGCTTCTGCTCTGTCTCCTTCCTTCCTCTCAGTGATCATTTTTTGTGAATTTTGCGCCACAGGGCTGCATATGCCTATTTTCTATGGTTAATAAGGGATCCTACATTTCTTTTTATTTTATTTTTCTTTACTTTTATTATTTTTTTATGAATTGCGAGAATGTTCAATTATACTACTTTGCTTTTTTAAATCTAATGGCATGTTTTATGTAATTAATTTTTGAAACTGTTATGAATTTCTTCTGATTAGAGGATGCAGTGAACCTCACCTTTATTTTATTAGTTGTTTTAACAGTCAGTCTTGGCCCATTGGCTGAGATGTGGCATTTGTGGCATTCACACTTGTTTTCTATTCTCACTCCAGCTGATCTTCATTTGTATGTTTTGCTTGCCCAAATCAAGATGCTAATGTTTCAAGTCTACAGTTGAATGAATTGTTCATAAATGCATTTCTTTAAAAAGTGGTGCACTCATCCATGAATAGTTTTCATTTGGCAGCACCCTTGGAGAGCAATAGCACTAACATTTTGGCATGCTTTAGGTAATGCAGATTCATATATCCACATTTTAATGGAATTTCCTTAGAAAGTGCTATAGAGTATAGCATGTTAAAATGCTTCCCCATGTTTGTAAAGTCCAAGCCTTTTCTGTTTTTCCAAATAAAAAATGTTACTTTTTAGAAACATTAGAAATAGGTTTAGTTTCTCTTATGCATTCTAAGAACCAAATCTTCACGCCAGGAAGATTTGTAAATGTATAAAAAATCATAAATTCTACTTAAACAGTAGTTACTTAATATAAAATGCATAAAAAGTGATCAACTTTATTAATAGACTTGTGCATTCGGGGGTGTCACCGAAAGCGCAGCCATTTTGGAAGAAGTTCCTGCCGGGTTATGTCTGCAGAGATGCAGATGAAGAAAGACGATAACAGGTTGAAGATAGAAAAAAGAGAAAATTAAAGATACAAGATGAAGAAGAAGATGCAGAAGTGGACAGCAGTAGGGAAGTGGTCGGCAGAGAAAGTAGGGGAACATTTAGAGAGTGTAAGAGAGTGTGGGAACGAGAATGAGAGTATAAAAGAGTGAGTGTGTGAGTGTTTAGCTGTAATTTTCTCCTCTCCTATTTATCACCTAATTTCCTATATATAAAAAAATATGATTATTGATGTTAAAATTGAAAAAAGCACTTTTTCTAACTTTTATTTGAAAAAATATTTTACTCATCTACAAAAGCTAATGAAAAAAATCTGCAAAATACATTCTACTATTTTTCCTGAGTTTAGAAATACTAAAGGTATTTCTGTTTTTTTTTCAAGTTATAGGGAATTACATTATATTTTATATTATATTTATTTTTAAAGGGCTCTGCTCTTGCGAGTTTAGAATCTCGTCGGGAATAAGTACAAGTAGCGTTTTGCCATTTCAAAACTTTTTTTTCCAAATCTGGTCATTCTGCTATTACTAGAATGTTAATAGAACCAAAAATGAGCTATTTCAGCCATCGTTGAAGTCAGCCAATGCAATTTACCCCATCAAACCATATATTTTAAAAAGACTAGACACCCCAAAGTACTACCACCCTTTGTTGAACTTTGTGGTAGTCATTTTTTTGTGGGTTTTTTTTTTACACAAATTGTATTTCAGGTATAAATTTGTAGCTCATGGTAAATGTCACCTCCAAACAACACCCCACTATGTGTTTATCAACATCTCCTGAGAACCATGGGTTTGTCTGGTTATTTGGGGGCTAAAAGGCCACATTTGGGACCTGCGCAATTCAAGTTTTCAACCTGGATTTTTGATGTCTGGTCCTTCTGCCCTCATGTCCTCATTGGGCCATCTTTAAAGCTGGCTAATTCAATTTACCTCATCAAACCATATATTTTTGAAAACTAGACACTCTAATGTATTTCAAATGACGGTAATTTTTTGTATGTTGTTTTTCACACACATCGTGCGTCGGGCATGAATTTACAGGCCTTCGTATATATAACAAACAAAATCCCAATATATGTTCCGCAACATCTTCCGAGTACAGTGATACCACCCAAGGGTTTGTCTGGTTGTTTGGGGGCTAAAAGGCCACATTTGAGAAGTGTGTTTTTTTTATTTTGACATCTGGTCATCTGCCCTATTTGGGACATCTTAGAACCTGGTCACTTCAATTGACCCCATTACCACCATTTATTTTTTAAAAGTAGACACCCTTTGAGTATTTGAAATGCTAGTATTTTTACTATGTCTGGATTTTCTGAAACAGGCGACCCGCTCACCTGTTTCACCCCAGGGCAAAGCACCCAAACACTGTCAGTCTTAGACGTTTGGCAGCAGACTTCCAGAGCTCAGACACTAGGCCCTAGAATAAGCCGGCGGAGGTAGCAGGTGTTGCCACACCGCAGACAGACAGAAACTACCCTTACCATTAGGGACATTTTAGGCATGACACTAGCCAGGAAGCGAACTGGCAGAGAAGAGATGCTGGCACCACCACCAGCATTGAAAAATGGGAAAGGCGAATGAGTGGGCAATTGGCGACCCGCTCACCTGTTTCACCCCAGAGCAAAGCATCTAAACACTGTCAGTCCTTGGCGTTTGGGAGCGAACTTCCAGAGCTCAGACACAAGGCCCTAGCGTAAGCTGGCCACTCCGGCGGAGGTAGCAGGCGTTGCCACACCGCAAACAGAGGCAGCCAGGGGGGAGAAACTACCCTTACCATTAGGTACATTTGAGGCATGACACTAGCCAGGAAGCGAACTGGCAGATAAGAGACGCTGGCACCAGCAGCAGCAGCAGCATTGGGAAAGGCGAATGAGTGGGCAATTGGCGACCCGCTCACCTGTTTCACCCCAGAGCAAAGTATCTAAACACTGTCAGCCCTTGGCGTTTGGGAGCAGACTTCCAGAGCTCAGACACAAGGCCCTAGCGTAAATTGGCCACTCCGGCAGAAGTAGCAGGCGTTGCCACACCGCAAACAGAGGCAGCCAGGGGGGAGAAAATGCCCTTACCATTAGGGACATTTTGGGCATGACACTAGCCAGGAAGCGAACTGGCATTGAAGAGACGCTGGCACCACAGCAGCATTGGGAAAGGCGAATGAGTGGGCAATTGACGACCCGCTCACCAGAGCAAAGCATCCAAAGACTGTCAGTAATAGGGGTTTGGGAGCGGACTTACAGAACTCAGACACTAGTCCCTAGCGCAAATTGGCTACACCGGCGGAGGTAGCAGGCGTTGCCACACCACAGCAAGTGTAACCAGGGGGAGAAACTACCCTTTCCATTAGGGACATTTGAGGCATGATTTCAGCCAGGAAGCGAACTGGCAAAACATGCTGGCACCAGCGGCAGCGTTGGCAACGGAAAAAGGTGAATGAGTGGGCAATTGACGACCCGCTCACCTGTTTCACCCCAGGGCAAAGCATGAAAGTCTGTCAGTCCATGGCGTTTGGGAGCGGACTTCCAGAACTCAGACACTAGGCCCTAGCGTAAATTGGCTACACCTGCGGAGGTAGCAGACGTTGCCACACCACAAACACGTGCAACCAGGGGGAGAAACTACCTTAAACATTAGAGAAAAAAAATTAACTTTCCAAGCTAAGAGCTGGGTAACCCAACTTGGGCAGATTGAATTTAAGAAAGGCAATCTGCTCCATCAGATGAGGTGCCATGCGTGAGCGCTGTGGACTCAGTATGTTTCCAGTCATAGAAAACATGCGCTCACTTTGAACAGTGGTTGGCGGACATGATAGAAGCTGCTGCGCAACCCATGAGAGTGCAGGCCACACACTCTTCTTTTTATCCCAGTAGCTAAGAGGATCAACATTAGGTGCAGAAGGAACTTCATAGAGGTAAAGTTTGACCATTTCAGCAGCACTACTCTCCTTTCTGCTGCTAGCTCTGTCAGATGTTCCAACTATACTCCCAAGTACCTCTTCCCAAAACGCAGCTCCTCCACTCAGCTGTGTTGTTGTGATGCTTGTGGCACTGCTGCTGATGCTGCTGCTAGGAGTAGCAGACCACATCATCTCTTCCTCCTCCTGCACCTCTCCCTCCTCGGACAGCATTCCCATTTTACGCTGCCAGTCACGCACCTTGTTGACCAATTGCTCCCGGTAGCTACTGAGAACATTAAATTTCAAAGCTAGCTTTCCCTTAATTCTTGGATCGCAAAGGCACGCTAGCATCATTTCGGGACTCTCTTCCATGCGTTTGCGAAGGTGTACTTTTAGCAGATCCTTCAGCTTCCTGACTATGGCTGCTATGTCAGGAGGTAGAGTGCCACCTCGAACAGCCTCACGGTTTTCAAGGAACACATCCATCTTACTGCCTAGATGGGAGAACACTGGGATTACCTGGGCCAGACTGGCAGTGTTTGAGCTTAAATTTTCTGTGGCATCCCTGAATGGTTTAAGAACTGCCACTAGCTGGGCGATCACTGTCCAATCCTCCCTGTTCAACGGAGATGTAATCCCAATATTGTGCTCTGAGGCAAGATTATGGATTGCCCTCTGCTGCTCCAAAATCCTCTCCAACATGTCTAACGTGGAGTTCCACCGTGTACTGACATCCTGATGTAGGCAGTGTACGGGAAGACCCGACCTCTCTTGCTCTTCCCTCAAAAGTTGGCTAGCCTTAACACTATGGTGAAAGTGCCCAGCGATCTTTCTGCAGTGGGACAGAACTACTGCTGCCACATTAGTTCCTTCTGACATTGCTGCCTTTACTACAAGATGGATGATGTGGGCACAGCGCACACCAACAATATGACCATCTCGCATATTGAAATGAAATGAACACACTGACAAGCAGCCTTGGAAAGCTCCTCTTTCACTGCTGCAACACAGGACCGATACAATGAGGGGACAATGTTCCTGCTGAAAGTGGAACGTGACGGAACTGTATATTGTGGAGCCACAGCCGCCATCAATTGTTTGAAAGGCTCCCCTTCGATCGTAGAGAAGGATGCCCCTCCAACAGCAATGAACTGACCAATAAGTCGCGTTACTTTATTGGCCTGCTGTTTGGATTGGAATGTCAGATATTGTTCCAGGGTGGGCTGGACATGCAGTGCTCCAACCTGCCTTGGTCTCTGGCTGCCAGCACTAGCTGCTGCTGCTATTGGCTCAGAAGCAGCTGTTGGGTTTTTCCACGGCCACCAGCTATGCTGCCTGCACTAAGTTTTACTTCTGCATCTTTCCCCAATAGCACAGCGTTGTGTTGAGTGCTGAGGTGATGCTTCATGCTAGCACTGGTAAAATGGCCAGACACTTTCCCTCTGCTTATTAGCTTCCCACAATGTTTGCACTTTCCATAGCGCCCTTCTTCAACATTTTCAAAGTGCTCCCAAATTGGGGCGCGCATAGCCTTGGAGTGTGCCTTGGGTGCTGCTCCTACTGCTCGGGGTGGATGAACAGAGGCAGAACTAGTGGTGGTGGGACTGGTGGTAACAGTACTGGCCATAGTGGGACTGCTAATTGCTTTAACTTTAGATTTGCTAGGTTTTGCTGCTGGTGGTGGTGATGGTGATGATCGTAGCGGAGAAGGTGGAGGCTCAGGGGAAAATTGTGCACTAGTCATTTGGACACTGCTCCCTGAGGAATCTGATTCCTGACCACTCATCTCCTCTACTTCCTCTGGCTCATAGTCTAGTTCTTCATTAGCCAGATCGAATGGAATTCCTGCTAGGCTGGAGCTAAGACTGATATCGACGTGAGACTCGTGACCAGTAGTAGTGGGAGCAGGAAGAACAGACTCTGCACTTGGCCTCTCAGTCTCAGGCTCCTCTGCTACCTCGCTAGGTGGAGTTCCACTATGTGTAGCCCTCTCTCTAACTGGCTTTACAAAAATCTTGTAAGGACTTGGTGGCTTGCTAGAGGTACTAGGAGGACATGGTGTGGCGGTAACGGTGGGAACAGTAGGCGCAGCACTAGTGGTGGTAGAGGCGGTAGAGGTGGGGGTGGTGGTGGTTTTCCCTACGAAGGAATGAGATTGCTTTGGTTTGGGACCCCTCTGAGTCTTGCTGCTAATTTGGCTCTGCTTGGTACATTGCATGCTGCTTGTGGATGGGGAAGATGCTGCTTGGGGCAAAAGGCACTTCTTTTTACTCACTGGTCTAGTAGAAGTACTACTTGTGCTACCCTTTAACTTTGAACGTGCTTCTGGTGCTTTAGGCTTTCCGTAAAAAAACCATAGAGCTTATGGGCCTAGCCGCACTACTACTGCCTGCTTTTGGTGCCTTTTCTTTACTTGATGATCCTTCAAGCAATGCTTCCCCAAATGATAAGCGAGAGCTTGGCCTACTTGGCCTGGAATTTATGACCCCCTGCATTATAGTCCTCCCCAAACTTCACAGGGATCCTGCTCTGCTTTCCTCCTATCGACCTATTTCTCTGTTAAACCAAGATCTGAAGATCTTTGCTAAGATTATGGCATCTCGGTTGCAACCTATTGTATCTAAGCTTATCTCCCCCTCACGTGGTTTTGTTAAACCACGCCATTCCACGCAGAATATTAGAGGCCTAATTCCGGCAATTGTCACTGCTAAACTCACAAAAAATAAGTCCTCTATAGTTGCTGGCTGTGACGCTGACAAGGCCTTTGACAGAATCTCTTGGCCTTATCTTATTAGTTTTTTCAAATTTCACCATTTTGGCTTACCTTTCATACAGGTGTTTCGGGCACTATATCACTCTCCATTAGCTCAAGTGACGGTAAATAGTGTAAATTCTCATTGGTTCTCTTTGGGCAGGGGAACGCATCAGGGATGTCCTTTATCCCCTCTATTCTTTAATTTGGCGATTGAACCTCTCATCCGTATTATTGAGCTCTCCGCTGAACTCGAGGGAATTAGGGTGGGGAGCGCCAAGCTAAAGATTGCCGCCTTTGCCGATGATCTTTTACTGTACCTTTCTAACCCGAAAGCAGCAATGCCCCATCTGCTTCATTTACTTGATCAATAAGGCATCGGGATTTCTAATTAATCAGCTTAAAACTGAGGCGCTCCCCATACTAAACAAGGTTGGAACGGGATGTTCCCCTTTATATTAACTCAATTCATTTTGAGTTATTGTTCCCACGAATTTGGCACATCTCTATAAATTGAATTTTACTCCACTGTTACGTCAAATTGAGACTTCCTTTCAAACTTGGTCCAAATTTAACCTTTACTTTTTGGGTAGGTGTCACCTTTACAAAATGGTTTTCTTCCCTAAACTACTATACCCTATCCAAATGTTGCCTATTACCTTGAGAAAGGGGGATATCCAATGTCATAATAAATTACTTCATACCTTATGTTATGCCTAATGTTATCGCCTTCATTTGTGCATTGCTGGAATTGTGACTTCTCTGTTGGTGACTGCCCTCACCCTATTGATATGTCATTGTTATCTTGCTATTTTCTTATATGGCTGTCTTCTCCGTATAATAAAGAAAGTTATACAAAATATCAGCATTTGAAATACAGTGGCATGTCTAGTTTTCAAAATATATGATTTGATGGGCTATATTAAATTAACCATCTTCGAAGATCTCTCAAATAACACATGGAGGTAGCATGACTCCATATCAAAATTCCAATTTGAAAAATGTACACCTCCCAAATTTGGCCTTTTCACCCCAAACAACTTGATAAACCCTATGCATGGGAGGTATCGCTATACTCGGGAGATGTTGCTAAACACATATTGAGATATTGTTTGACAGTGACACATACCAGGAGCCATACATTCATACCTAAAGAAGGTGGGTGGAAACAAAAACACAAACAAATACGGCTGGTAGTAGAATTAGTGCATGGAAATTATTAAAAAACAGCATTTGAAATACCCTGGGGTGTCTAGTTTTCAAACATATATGGTTTTATGGGGTGTGACAAAAGGTGTGGTAAAGTAATAGATGGCAGGTATATCAGACCAGCCTTGGTCAATAGTAGCCTGCTTTAAAATATATCCCAGGGAAAGATGTTGGTTGTTCACAAACTGCACTACTGGCAGTTTCCAAAACATGGTAAGGGTCCCTGGGGCGGAGCATCTGGAAGAGCAGGGTGGACCAGTGCTCCAACAGCACTAATTGCTGTTCTGATCAAGTCCAGAGCCTGCATTCTGGACAGGAGCTCCACAGGTGTGGACTAAGTAGCAGCTCACCTGTGGCTGATTAATTATCAGGCAGAAGGTTAAAGGGATTGAGCCTGATTCAGATGGAGAGAGACCAGTGTTATTCCAGCTAGGAGAGCTGATGAAATGAGGAGTGGTTTCTCTCTTAAAACCGTTTTGATGATAACCTGTGACTGGTTAGAACGTGGATGTTTGGAGCTGTTTTTTTACTAAGCAAGTGCTCAAACAAAGACTGTTATCCTGTGCTACTTATAACTGCTGCTGTTTATTGCTTTAAAATAAACATTGAAGCTGAGCTGTATGTGTCCTGGACTTCATTTACCCTAGAAGACTGTGGTTACAGCCAAGATCATTGACAAAAATCCCAAGGAAAAGGGAGGCCTGTCACATATGGTGGAGAATGCGGGTATAGCTAAAGAGACCTGGGACCAGGAGAGCACACCCTACCGGAGTGTAATTGAGCACATAGCTCAAATGCAGGATAGAATGGCTACTATTTTGCCTATTGTCAGGGAACACATGCAGAAAGCTCAGCAGGCTCAGAAAACCAGTTATAATCGTAATGCCCGAATCAGAGTGTTTCAGCCTGGAGACAGGGTGTTGGTGCTGGTCCCTACAGTAGAGAATAAGTTCCTAGCAACTTGGCATGGACCATACGAGGTAATCGAGAAAGTGAGTGACGTCAATTATAAAGTTAGGCAACCAGGTAGAAGAAAGCCTGAGCAGTTGTATCATGTAAATCTGCTGAAACCTTGGAAAGACAGAGAGGTCTTGGTGGCTCTAAAGCCTTCAGAACCTCCTAAGGCCGAGCCAGAGGTAAATATAGCCGAGACACTATCTATACATCAGAAGCATGAGGTCAGGGATTTTATCAGAAGAAATAAGGATATTTTTTCGGTAGTCCCAGGAAAGACCAACGTTATCAAACATGACATAGTCACAGAACCAGGGAAAAGGGTTAATCTCAAACCCTATAGAATACCTGAGGCCCGGCGGGAGGCTATAAACATTGAGGTCGAAAAAATGCTAAAACTTGGAGTCATTGAGGAATCCCAGAGTGACTGGAGCAGTCCTATTGTATTGGTGCCAAAACCTGATGGCACATGGAGATTCTGTAATGACTATCGGAAGTTGAATGGCATCTCAAAATTTGATGCGTACCCAATGCCAAGAGTTGATGAGTTAATTGAAAGACTGGGTAAAGCACGCTATTTGACGACTCTAGACCTGACAAAGGGTTACTGGCAAGTCCCTCTCACAGACCGTGCCAAGGAAATAACAGCCTTTTCAACACCCAGTGGCCTGTTTCAGTACACTGTATTGCCATTTGGGTTACATGGTGCACCTGCCACATTCCAACGAATGATGGACAGAATTCTTAAACCCCATACTCGCTATGCCGCTGCTTATTTGGATGATGTTGTCATCCACAGTACAGACTGGGAATCCCATCTTCCAAAAGTTCAAGCAGTGCTTGATTCTATGCGCTCGGCGGGTTTAACTGCCAATCCTTCCAAATGTACTATTGGCTTAGAAGAGGCTAAGTACTTAGGATATTCAATTGGGAGAGGATTGGTTAAACCACAAACTGCAAAAGTGGAAGCCATACAAAAATGGCCACAGCCACTTACGAAAAAACAAGTAAGGGCATTTTTGGGTTTGACTGGTTACTATAGGAGGTTTATTCCAGATTTTGCTACCATTGCTGCTCCTCTAACTGACCTCACTAAGGCAAGGTACCCAGTTATGGTTAAGTGGAGCCCTGAAGCAGACAAGGCTTTTAAAAGACTGAAGGAGGCTATCTGTGCCCAACCAGTCTTAGTAACTCCGGACTTCTCCAGAAGCTTTATAGTTCAGACAGATGCTTCTGATGTGGGCTTAGGAGCTGTCCTTTCCCAGGAATATCAGGGTGAAGAACATCCTGTGTTCTTTTTGAGCAGGAAACTAAACCCACAAGAGAAAAACTACTCTATTGTAGAAAAGGAGTGTCTCGCTATTAAATGGGCATTAGAGTCTCTTAAATACTACCTGCTAGGTCGGAAATTCCGATTAATAACTGATCACGCACCTTTGACTTGGATGTGTCAAAACAAAGAGAAAAACTCCAGAATTACCAGGTGGTTTTTGAGCTTGCAATCCTTTAATTTCACAGTGGAACACAGGGCAGGCCTCAAACAGGGAAATGCTGATGGCCTTTCCAGAGTACACGCTCTGATATCCATGGTCGCTCAACCCCTTAGGTCTGAGCTGGGGGGGAGGATATGTGACAAAAGGTGTGGTAAAGTAATAGATGGCAGGTATATCAGACCAGCCTTGGTCAATAGTAGCCTGCTTTAAAATATGTCCCAGGGAAAGATGTTGGTTGTTCACAAACTGCACTACTGGCAGTTTCCAAAACATGGTAAGGGTCCCTGGGGCGGAGCATCTGGAAGAGCAGGGTGGGCCAGTGCTCCAACAGCACTAATTGCTGTTCTGATCAAGTCCAGAGCCTGCATTCTGGACAGGAGCTCCACAGGTGTGGACTAAGTAGCAGCTCACCTGTGGCTGATTAATTAGCAGGCAGAAGGTTAAAGGGTTTGAGCCTGATTCAGAGGAGAGAGACCAGTGTTATTCCAGCTAGGAGAGCTGATGAACTGAGGAGTGGTTTCTCTCTTAAAACCGTTTTGATGATAACCTGTGACTGGTTAGAACGTGGATGTTTGGAGCTGTTTTTTTACTAAGCAAGTGCTCAAACAAAGACTGTTATCCTGTGCTACCTATAACTGCTGCTGTTTATTGCTTTAAAATAAACATTGAAGCTGAGCTGTATGTGTCCTGGACTTCATTTACCCTAGAAGACTGTGGTTACAGCCAAGATCATTGACAAAAATCCCAAGGAAAAGGGAGGCCTGTCACAGGGGGTAAATTGAATTGACTGGCTTCAAAGATGTCACAAATAGTACATGGAGCAGTATGCCTTTCATCAGCTTTTGTAGACGAGCACAATATTTTTCAAATGAAAGTCATAAAAAGTCTTTCCACCATACGTTATATGTTTATAGTATGGTTATACTATATAGTAAATTATATGATATGATCATGATATGATCAAAATAATAGTATCTAAAAAAGCCCTTCTAGAAAGCACTTTTTGTCCTGAAAAAATCTATATAACTTGTGTGGGTACACTTAACGAGAGAGAGGAAAATTACGGCTAAACATGAGCACCGCAGAAATGTTAAAACAGCCATATTCAGGAAGGGTACCAGGTCTGTCCTTAAGGGGTTAAAGAGCAGGGCTGCAAAAGTTAACAAGGCCCAGCTGAGACCATCACAGTGGAATAAGAATTCCAACGCTATTTAGAGAAACCAATACAGGCTGAAAAAGGAAATAGCCCACAACAAGTATAATCCATATAGGAGCCTGGCAAACAGTGGGGCACCTTGACAGCTTTTTGTAATAAACATAATCCTTTCTGTCTCCACATCTAATTCTGCTTCAGTATTTTATGTATACTTGAAGCATTCACTTCAACACCTAGAGTTTTACGCCTTGTTACACATCGTTGACAAGGAAGTTACGTTTTTGGTAGTTAAAATGTCCAAGCAACATTTGTTAGCACATCTTCATCTAGTTTTGGATTGTTCCCATATGTTCTGAAAAATCTGTTATAGGCCTGACAGTCTGCTATATAGTTTTGTGTCTCCATGCTGTCCACATAGCAAAATAGTTAGACTTAACTATTTATAGCAATATAAATATATATACAGTATCTCACAAAAGTGAGGACACCCCTCACATTTTTGTAAATATTTTATTATATCTTTTCATGTGACAACACTGAAGAAATGACATTCTGCTACAATGTAAAGTAGTGAGTGTGCGGCCTGTATAGCAGTGTAAATTTGCTGTTCCCTTAAAAATAACTCAACACACAGCCATTAATGTCTAAACCTTGGTAACAAAAGTGAACCCACATATCAACCCACATTCCCATATGAACAGTAATGGTGCTATCCACTGCCCATGTGCAAGGGGGCACTTTTAAACTGAGAAGGGAATGCCTAGTGTGTATTTCCCTAAACTATGTCTTAAGGGATGTGGGATATTGTTAGTAGGGCATGATGCTGCCTAATGCCCTTATGGATTGCTTTCATCCATGGGATATAGCTGACTTGCAGAATGCAGCTCGTCACTCCTCCCTTCATACATTTCTGGTGGGGTGCTCTTAGATATCTGTACAAGAGTGTCTAAGAACAAGAATCCTTATAGTAAAGAAATGCATGCTTGGTAACGTGAATACCAGATGCAGCTTTCCAGTCTTGATACTAGCGAGCAAAACTATTTTCTGCTGCCAACCAGTAAGTAAGAGTTTTTTTTCCTGTCAGGTAATTTAATGATTTAGGTTTTTGGTACCCTTTCGTGGATAAAGTATGAGGACTCAAAGTCATAAAAATGATGTCCACATGCAAAGGATGGGCCTCATTAACATCAGTTAGAAGCAGGTATTAATTTTATATATATATTTTCTTAAAAATTTAAAAATAATATGTTGGGTTGGGAGGGACTGAATAATTGTCACACACCAATCCACTGGCCAACCAACTGTGTTTTTCTGTATTTTATTTGTGCATATTTGTACAGGTAAGCTCACTATTTAAACTCATTAAATTTCTTATGCATTAAGAAGTGCTGCCACTGCAGGCCTGTCTCACAAAAAGGGCCACACTAGTCTTAAATAATGCATATTTTAAGGTGATGTTAGTAAATCCAGAAATGTATACAGTGTTAGGGTGTGTGGGTGACCATTATGTCATTCAGCATAAGTATACAGCCTTCAGATTCATTGCTGTATGGCTGGATATGTAAAGATTGTCCTGACAGGATAGTACATAATGAAATGTATAGTACATAATGAAATGTATCGTGGTGTGGTAATTTACAGGGTTTGCACAGTATAACTAAAACCATACAGGCATGAATGGAAAGAGGTAAAAAAAGGACAGAGAAGGCATCCATAATGCCTTTATTATGTATTATGAATGTCTGATTATTTAATTATCAGGTCTTAATAATTACCAAAACAGGTGTTTGTGGTGGACTAAATGTTACCAATTTCTTCCCAAAGCCATATGTGTGCTGCTGTCTGTGGTCATTTTTTTTGTGATTAATAAATTTGTATCATTGAATTGAGTGGTGAGTATATTTAGGAACATTTGGTCTTCTCTGTGTTTTCCCAAAACCTTCACTGCCAAACTGCATTAACTTTTGGCTGTACTTTCAATGCTCTAAGTATCTCTTTCCAGTCACCCACACAGAGCCATTTTCACTGGGAGTCTGGCCAGGTCTGCCGAGCTGATTAAAACCCCCAAGTTAAAATATACCAGTGATTTATGGTAAATTTCCCCATGAGAACTGTATATTAGCTTGTATGTTATCGGAGAAACTCAACAAGATACTACAAGGCCAATATTCCACTGCACTAAACGCACAAAATGGTAGAAACACTTAACAAGAATGTATCTTTGGAAAGCATCTGGTTTGAATATTACATACTATAGAACAAAAAATAATATACATTATAATGAACATCCACAGTTTGCAAGTGGCTTGGATCGAGTGTGACGTGTGCTCCAAAAATAGTTGCATTTATATGCTTGCTGCTGTTGGGTCACTACACTTTAAGCTGACCATATTTTTCACACTTGTACTTTGAAAATGTTCTTAAGCCTACATCACTAATACATAATTTCATGGTGATATTTAATACAGAAAAAAAGTTTCACATTTTTATAATGATGTCAACCGTGCCCACCTCCTGTACCCAAATAGGATTGTTCCGGGTAGTCATGGACTGAGCTGACATGCCTTGCATGATGACCAGTGGTCCTGTCAGTGCAAATTCTTTGAAAACTCTTATGGCCAACCATCCTTGGAATTAATGTGGGAGGTTTAGAAATATCAGGTCAGCTAAGTATATGCCCTCATGTTTTATTTTTGAGAAACTTGAAAAATAATTCACTAATTCGCTAAAGCAAGTTTTGATTTTTAATGAGCTAATATATATTCTATTATCTAATGCAACTGCTGGGTTCCTAATGTCCTCCTATGCTTTTGCTCTTCTTTCTTCCCATTTTACTCTTATCTCCTCTCTTTTCGCTCTTTGCTTTTCACTCTTCTTCGTCAGTGGGTGGCTTTCCCAGTCTGCAGCAGTCAGTACCTGGAAAAGCGGTGAGTCGGACATCACATGACTCTGCTCCATTCCTGTATCCTCTGTGCAGTACAAGAGAACGCAGAGAGAGGCCACGCCCCCTGCTGAAGTCTGTGAGAGGCATCGAGAGAGCTGCAGTGCAGATAAGGGGGTGGGGAAGGTGTTTGAATGAGTATGCGTGATTGAGGGAATTAATCTGTGAATGAATGAGTATATGAATGAATGAATGAGTGTGTGTGTGATAACATAGATGTGTAAGTGCTGGAACCTAGGCATGATGGGAGTGTGATTGCTGTTAGCAATCACACTCCTATCATGCCAAGTCAGCCAGTACATGCTGAAACCTGGCTAGCTGCCCCCTTGTGTATTGATGCTGTAGTATGGGGCCTGCACATCACTTACAGCCATCCTGTACCAGCATGTACTGACTGACTTGGCATGATAGGAGTCCCATCATGCCTAGGTTCCAGCATTTACTGGTTGCCTGGGTATAAAAGGAGTGTGATTGCTGTCAGCAATCACACTCCTATCATGCCAAGTCATATTGTTGATTTTTTTTGTCCAATTGTGGTGTGTTACTTATTTTTAATAAAAGTGTGGTTAACACACCACAATTGGACAAAAAAAATACATTAACAATATAAATTTATATATGATTGTTGACAGCAAACACTCCTATCATGCCCAGCCAATCAGTACATGCTGGGAATCTGGGTATGCCTGAGATTGCTGTTAACAATCATAATATATATATATATATATATATATATATATATATATAAGTAAAGGTTTTGTGTCGTTTACTTTACTTTATTTTACTCTGCATATCTTATTAAAGTGAAAATGAGTGCGACCCTTGCACGTATACAATACAATGAAGTGGCCCACTGCAGAAAAAAGCTCACCCTCTGATAACTAATTATAGAAAGTGGTCAGTTTTAGAACAGACACAACTGTTCTTCAGTGGCAGATATGATATGACTCTTCACTTGAACAGCCTCAAACATGCCTGCTACTTCCATGATAGCTCTTAATCTTATCTGGAGTTCTGAATGAAAATGATCAATGCACTCAAACATCGCTCTCTTATTTTCTTCTTGCAAACTTGTGAGTCCAGCATTGCTTGCCTGCTCCCCTGCCATCCTCTGCTTGAACCTGGCTCTTCTCTCTACTGTAATTCCATATTCATCAGATTTTAAAAGTGCCTGTTCAATTGGATGTTCCACTAGGTGACTGCGCTCCTCATACAGAAAAAGTCTTAGTGTCTCCAGCTAGTGTACATCAGAAGTACAGGTAGCTTTGGATCACACAGAGCTTCAATCGCCGCCACAAACTTATCAAACTTTTATTTAACTGGCTTAACTGCAGCATGATGAGCACTCCAGTGATGGGTAGAAGCAGCAAAGAAAGAAAACATTGTCTGAAGAGTTCCAAAAAATGTCACACATGATGCATTTTCAGCAAACGAGTGCTGAACGCACAGGTTTAGCAAATGGTCCACACATCCATTAAAATAGCTTTTTTATTCTTTCCTTTAAGAATCAATTTTACACCTCCATGGGTTCCAGCCATAGTGGCAGCATTATCGTAACCCTGAGCGCGACACATCATTACATCCAGTCTATCACTTTTCAGTTTGTCAAAACTGAGGTCAGCAGCTTTTTCCCCTTTAAAGGGAAAAATCCCCAAAATGCTTCTTTTACTTCAACTTTTCTGTTGCTTATTTTTACATATCTGATCACCTCAGACATCTGGTCAATGTGTGATATGTCAGGTGTGCTGTCAAACATGATCCCAAAGTTACTTTGCAGACTTTATATATCCATGACAAGCTTCTCCTTCACATGATTTGCCAGGGCACTTATAAACTCATTTTGAGTTTTTGGCGCAAGATACAAGACCGATACTTTAAGTTTAAGGTACTCTTTCAGTACTGGATCATATTTTGAAAGCATCTCGACCATCTCAAGAAAGTTTCCTTTATTCAGTTAAGATTCATCTTCCTTGTGGCCACGAAATGCCAGATTCTGTTTGGCAGGAAACAATGTGATGTCAAGCAACCTTTTTTCTCAGTTTCCATCAAAGTAATCGTTTCTGCGTCAATGGTTTTATGCAGCCTCAGCCATGCTGCCAAAGCTTTCCACTTTTCAAGGCAACGTAGGTGCTCTTCGGATGTTTCATGATTACGTACTTTCAGGCTCAGTTTCCACCATTTCTGAAACCCAGTCACAAATGTGGATGTTGTATCCGTAGCACTAATGGCAAACAGTTGGCAGCAAAAACAGTATAAATTCTCGCTGCCAGGTTAGCATCACCTTGTAAAACCACTCTTTTGAAAGATGGCGGATATCTCCCTTTTCATCTTTGTTCTAAAAAGAATCACTTCCCCTTTTGATGTTTTCAACACGAATATGATCTGGAACTGGTATCTCCCAGAAAGAAGCATCACTTAAAACTTGCAAACCTTTTTCCTTAACACTCATCTCTTTTACAATATCATGACTATGGCTAGAGTCACTTTCAGAACTCTCTTCTGCTTCAGATTCTGCCATTTCCACTCCTTGCTCTACTGCTTCAGTTTCTGACATTTCCACTCCATGCCCTTCTGCAGAATGCATACTAGCAATAGCATCAGGGGAATCAGCTTTATCAGTTGGCTGAGAAGCAGTACCTTTTGATGAACTCTGGCAATCATCTGGTCTTTTGACATATTGAAGCATGGATCCAGCAATTTTTTGGATTGCTTTAGTTCTTGCCTCTTTTGCCTTCCTTTGCTGACATCCACTTGGCCTCTTTGATTGATGCACTCCATGTGGCATTATAGAATATTCCTATAGAAATACCATTTATTAATCTGTGTATTATTATTTTTTCCTTACAATATCAATGTAATTTGCATATCAAAGAATCCATTATTATTAGTAACACCCCCAGCACATGTGACATTGGCAGCCCTGAACTCTGTTCCAGGCTGCACAATGTCAGTTCTGTGCATAAATTAAGTCTGCTGTCAGTGAGCAGTGCACTGCTTGCTGACAGCAGACATAATACTCTTCCCCTTGCAAGCAGACTGCCTGCATGGCGAAGCTCTGAATCCCATCCCACACTCCCTCCCCGATCGTGGCTAGAGCCCGCGCATGCGATCCATGTCAGCCTATTGATCCAATCATCATTGGACCTCACGCAGCATCCTGGTGTCTTTGGAAAGGTAGTGCAGGGAGCTTTGCCCAGCGCTGGAATCAAAGTAAGAAAATGTTTTCTTTTTTAGGTTCTATAGCGGTTTGAATGCTACGTAGGGTATTTTACAAGAGGATACAGTGCAGGCTGTACAGCACTGTTTGACACGTTACGCACATTGCGTAAAATGGGCGGTGTCGACGTGCGTGGTGCTGTAATTCCTCTGTGCTGTGATGGCATTGGGTATGCATGGCCTCCAATGGCACTAGAAAAAGTCAGATGAACACTGTGTATAGGGACATAGTGGATACTCAGATTCAGTCAAAGTTAATTGGACAGCGCTTCACTTTAAAGATAGACAATTATCCAAAACATAATTTGGAAGCAACCCAGTAGTTTTTTAAGTCAAAGAAGTTGAATATTCTTCAATAGACGAGCCAATCACCTGATCTCAACCTGATCAAGCATGCATTTTACTTGCTGAAGACAAAACTTAAGGCAGAAAGACCCACAAACAAACAGGTCCAGTAAAGGCCTGGCAAAGCATCACAAAGAAGGCAACCCAGATATTGGTGACAGTCATTCATTCCATGGATTTTAGGATCTTCGAAAATACTGTGCGTGTCAGTAATTCGCTGCAATCTTGGCCCAGAGCTCATAAGCAATAGCCCTAAAACAAATCTCTTTGCTATTGGGTGATTGCAAGTTCATTTGGTTTCAGTAGCTCCCCTTGTGTCTTTCGCCTTAAGCGAATGTTTGTTAGTGTAGTTAATACTGTAAGTGCCTTTATCTGGCAATTTACAGAATAACAGATCAAAATTATTATGCACATGTCAATTAACCAATTGAGTATTTCTACAGTCAAGCAAGTATTATATCCTAATGTAGGCCAGCTTCACACTATCTCACATACTGACTTAATCTCCCTCTCCTCTCTTGCTCCCCCTCCCACCTGTCCTGTCAGTATCGTCTCTGCAGCTGCACAGAGAGAAGAGGATACCAGACAACAGCTGGAGAAAAAGACAGGACTGGGCATAGGGGAAGACTTATTTTTGGGAAACAAATCTAGTTTTCAAATATAAAAAGCTCTCTGAATTTCATCCCAAGCTTAAGGTCAGGAAACAAAATTATTTGTCCAAAAATGAATGAGCCAAAAACAAACAAAAAATTAGTCCAAAATGATTTTGGGCCTCATGCACAAGTCATTTATATTTACTAGATAATAAAGCCCTACCGCCCCATGCTCTACTGTGTATACAGTGGATGATATGATAATTCTTACATATCAAAAATATTTTTGTAAACAACATTTGGGGAACAAATTGTTTTACTTGAGGGTACCAAACAACCCTGAGCGAGATCATAACATTTTTTCACCTTGACTGCTTTTTCAGCTGTAGCTCTAATACGTTTGGTTGCGACCAAAATATTCCAAACTTACTCAAAGTCTGACTAGCTTTTGTTTATGCTCATTGCAAAATTTGCATGATCTGTGTGTTTTTATATTGCTTACCCTACCAGGAAACACTTTTGAATATGGTATAAAAACCTGCACACAACGGAGACAGATTTAAGATATTTTCACTTCTAATACATGATTTCTGGCCACAATCTGACACAGTAAGCCTTTGATGAGCTAACCATTACATTTTTATGGAAATGTGTATTTTCTCATTTGATTTATTGGAATCCAGAATTCCAAAAGAAAGGGACACATTGAATGACCTCAAGCTGGACACAAACCCATGTGCGGTAACTCTGCAGGAGCACCGAGTGTTCTTAAGATCTGTGATTTGGCAGCCAAGACGTGGTAGTAAATATGGTTACATTCAGTTACTCTTGAATGAGAGTTTAAAGCTATCATGGTCTCAGTTTTCTTCCTGATGTAATATGATAGTGGAGCACTTGGATTGTCATAGTGAATAAAAAAATTAGATAACAATGTGATGAATTAAAAATATAAATTTAATAAAAAAAAGTGTGTTTTTTTCTGTAGTGCAACCATTGTTAAAATAATGGGGCATATTGTATTACTACTGGCAATGGGAAAACAAAATCTTTTTTTCATTTAGATATTTTTCTTTATATTTACATCTGCACGTCTTTTTTCTTTGTTTTCAGACATAAAAATGCTAAGTTTGTTTTTTAAATTGTTTTAAAATGTTTAAAAATGTATGTTTAATACTTAATATCTTCAAGACATTAAATATGATTGCTTATTTTTTAAAAAAAACTCAATTTGTACAGCTTTTGATAAACATGTTAAAGGGGTAATCTAGTGTTGAATATAGCACTACCAATGTAGAATGCATATTAAAGTAATTTGTGTAATTTAATATGTATGACACAAATATTAATTTTCACAGTCTGCAGCCTCAGTTTAGATGATGGTAATTTGCATATACTCCAGAGTGTTATGAAGAGTGATTAGATGAATTGCAATTAATTGCAAAGACCCTCTTTGCCATGCCATGAAAATGAACTTAATCCCCCAAAAATATTTCAACTGCATATTAGCCCTGTCCCAAAAGGACCAGCTGACATCATGTCAGTGATTCTCTCATTAACACAGGTGAGAGTGTTGACGTGGACAAGGCTGGAAATCATGTTATGCTGATTGAGTGAGAATAACAGACTGGAAGCTTTAAGAAGAGGGTGGTGCTTCACATTATTGTTCATCCTCTGTTAACCACGTTTACCTGCAGGGACGCATGTGCTGTCATCATTGCTTTGCACAAAAAGGGCTTCACAGGCAAGGATATTGCTGCTAGTAAGATTGCACCAAAATCAACCATTAATGGAGATAGGTTCAATTGTGAAGAATGCGTCAGGGCTCCCAAGAAAGTCCAGCAAGCGCCAGGACCATCTTCTAAAGTTGATTCAGCTGCCAGATCAGGGCGCCACCGGTGCAGAGCTTGCTCAGGAATGGCAGCAGGCAGGTGTGAGTGCATCTGCACACACAGTGAGGTGTCAAGAAGGGCATGGTATCAAGAAGAGCAGCAAGGAAAACTTCAGGGACAGACTGATATTCTGCAGAAGGTATAGGACTTGGACTGCTGAGGACTGGGGTCAAACCATTTTCCAATTGCTTGAGGCATGCAGAAAAAAGCTTATGAGGAGAAGACAAGGGGAGTCCTATGTCATGCCAACAGTAAAGCATCCTGAGACCATTCATGTGTGGGGTTGCTTCTCAGCCAAGGGAGTGGGCTCACACACAATTTTACCTAAGAACACAGCCATAAATAAAGAATGGTATCAACTCATCCTTCCAGAGCAGCTTCTCTCAACCATCCAAGAGCAGTTTGGTGATGAACAATCCCTTTTCCAGCATGATGGAGCACCTTGCCATAAGGCAAAAGTGATAACTAAGTGGCTCGGTACCAGTATCTGGTTGTGTTATAATTATATGCCTGTTTTCCTGGACTTTGACCTCTGCTTTGTTACACCGTTTATGAACCCTGCCTTTTTGTAGATGGGGGAACAGATCAGACAAGCTCCTGCTAACCTAATCAGGCACAATAAGGTCAGGCATCACAATATAGTCCAAATCAAGGATGCTTCCTAATCTGTGATAGTTGAACCTAAAAGTATTACTCAACTTTTTGCTAAATACTTTGAAGAATTCTATAAAGCAGAACCAACAAACCCAGATATGATCCTTGAGATTTTTCAAAAAGCTAACATTCCTAAAGTTTATACTTTATAAAACGTATTGCTAAATCTCTTCCTAATGGCAAAGCGCCATGCCTGGATGCCTGAGCTCTGAATACTACAAAATCCTATCTATATATTTACCAATACACTTCGCAGACATATATAACCTCCTGGCTGGAGGGATTCCCCCTACAGAGTTTACTGCCACCCGCATTATAGTCCTTCACAAGCCACATAGGCACTATAGGTATCAGTACAGGGGGGCAACGGGGGCAATTGCTCCCCTAGATTATTCCTTGACCTCTCTTTGCCCCCCCACCGAATTTGGAATCCCAGCCAACTGCAGGACCAAGTGGCAGTTGCCCAAGGCCCATGCTTTCTGGGGGCCCCCGTGGTCAATCACGTTACTGACAGCAAAATTATTCACCACGAAGCCCCTTAAACAGTAGCGTATCTATAGGGGAGTGGGCGAGCAGAGAGGCTGCCTCCCCTGGGCCATGCTGAGGCAGGTGTTTGTAAGAGCAGTGTAGGTATTTGAGTGTTTGTAAGCTGGTGTGTGTATGTGTATATGTGTTAAGGTAGTGGTGTATGAGGGCAGTGTATGTGTATATGTGTGTTTATGGTCAGGTATGTGTAAAGGCAGTGTATGTGGGCATGTGTATGTAAGGCCAGTGTATGTGCATATGTATGTGTAAAGGCAGCCGGTATTGGCAGTCTTGTCTAAGGGCAGTGTATGTCTATATGTGTTTATCGGCAGGTATTTGTAAAGGCAGTGTGTAAGGGCAGTGTATATGTATATGTGTGTTTATGGGCAGGTGTGTGTAAAGGTAGTGTGTAAGGGCCATCTATGTGTATATGTGTGTTTATGGCCAGGTGTGTGTAAGGGCAGTGTCAATAAAATAACCTCTGTAATAAAAAATAGCTGAGGCACAATGTTCCATTCTTGCCTCGGGCATAAATGGAGGCAGCTACAGGTCTCCTGACAACAACCAGGGAACACAAGATCCTCCTGCTCTGTATCTGCACTTATTTGTAAAGAAAAGCTTTTGAACTTTTCTTAGGTCTAAAGCAATTGTCCCATTTCCCTCTTAAATTAAGATCTAAAAATATTTGCCAAAATTATAGCTTCCCATCTGCAACCCATCAGCAACCCATCTTAATGAACCTAACTACCCTTTCCCAAATAGGCTTTTTGAAGGAACGTCATTCACGCAAAAAATTAGAAGCTTAATCTCAGCTATTATCTCTTTTAATCTAATGAACAACAAATCTTCTATCATCATCAGCTGTGATGCCAATAAAGCCTTTGATAGAATCTCTTGGTCCTATCTTATCAATTTCTTTAAATTCCACCACTTTAGTCTACCCTTCATACATATATTCAGGGCACTGTATCATTCCCCCTCAGCACAAGTCACGGTTAACAATATAATCTCACACTGGTTTCCCTTGGGAAGGGGCAACTGTCAGGGATTTCCACTATCCCCTTTGTTTTTAATTTGGCCATTGAACCATTAATCTACATTATTGAATAGTCATTTTGAATTAATATTATTATTATTGAATAGTCATTTTAAAATTTTGGGGAGTGACGGTGGAAACTGTTGAAATTTAAATTGCCTTATCTGATCCCCCATCTTCTCCACCTATTTGACCAATTTCATAAAGCATCAGGGTTTTTAATCAACCAGCTCAAAACAGGAGCCCTTCCCATTTTCCCAAAATGGCAAAACAGGTTTGGAGTGGGACATTCCGTTCAAACAGACCCACTGCCCTACAATAAAATACCTGGGTCTCACAATGCCCAAAAATCTAACCCACCTCTATAAATTAAATTTGACCCCGGTACAACATCAAATGGAAAATTCATTCAAAAGCTGGTCCATGTTTAATTTATCCTTTACGGGACGTTGTCACTTGTATAAGATGGTTTTCTTCCCAAAACTTCTCTATCCAATCCAAATGTTACCTATCACCTTGAAAAAAAGATATTAATTATGTTTAACAACAAACTTCTGCGACAATTTCTGTGGCAAAAATAAAAAAAATGCCAGAAGTTATTATACTCCAAGAACCAGTCCAAAATGGTGGTTTAAACCTTCCAAATTTGCTGGACTACAACTTGGCAGCCAACTACCACCTTGCTATGGACTGGATCCACACCCTTAACAGAATTACGGACTCCAATTTGGAACAGCCTGGACGTCTCTGTGACAGAAGTCCTACAGCTCCCCAGGTCCTCTCGGCACGCCGATCTTATCTCCAATTCTTTGTTGTACCATACTTCTAAGACGTGGGAACGTGTCAGGAGTCATATGGGCTTGGAGTTTCATTACTCTAGATTCCTCCCTATAATATTCAGATGTTTGGCCCTCGTGGGGGTCGTTTAATCAGTGACTGTATTGACCTAAACTGGGGTATACTGCTAACTTCACAATTGCAGTCGTTATACACCCAATCTACAACTACAACTCAATCTACAATCTACAACGCAATTATGTCAATAAAATTTCTCAGGGACTTTCTGGAATTAACATTGATAATCCCTTAGATCAACTCACGGTGCTGGCCTGTTTCAGATCACTTAAAATGACGACAATCTACAACCAAATCAGACCCACTCTAGCGTGGGATACACAAACAGACACAGAACTATTCCTTTAATCAAACGACCAAAACTCTAGAAATATTACACAAGGTTTAAATCGCCCCTAAACCCCTAAATGGGTCTTGCTGACCACCCATCATGCCCAAATCGCCACTTACATGATGACGATCTCCTTCATAGCCTTTGGTCCTGTCTATTACACCTTTCTGGAATGCAATGAAATCCTATATCTACAGTACTCTGGGTATACACTTTCGAATTACAGTGGAGTGGGCAGTTTTGGTCTTTCTTATGATTAACCATCCACCACAGACCCTTCTTCTCATTCTTTCAGCTTTTGGTAAACGTGCTATATTATTGCAGTGGATTGCTCCACAGCCTCTGTCACTACAATTGGCCCTATCCTGGCTCCACTTCATATTTCAAATGGATTGGCTAGATTCAATTCTTCATAAAGAATGCAGAGCCAAACATTTTTTCACTCGCTGGTCACATTCTATAGCAACTTTAGGTAGAGTTACATGGCTATCACCAATTAATGCTTTTAGAACTATGGAGTGGTACTGCCTACAAGTGCTTAGAGGTGTGGATACCATTAGAAGGTTCTGATGGGTGGGGTTTTGGAACAGGGGCTTGGGGTGGTTTGGGGGAATCCTGGTGATAAATTCGATTTATATGATCTACTGTGTTTATACTAATCCGGGTGACTCACCCCCCTGAGCTTAGTGACGTGCATCAAGTGGCAGTCTATTTAATGTACTGCACCATGGTGTATAACATGTTTTTTTATTGTGCTAATATTCAAAGCAACTTTGGTTATAACTATTTGGATATGTCCAGTTGATGTAAAAACTGTGAAACTGCTAGACTGTGCTTCCTCCTGCCAAAAAAGACATTTCTAAAAAAGAAATCATTTCCAGCTACAATAGCCATTCACAACACTAACAATGACTACACCTGTGCGTTCTTATTCGGGCGTACATGAAAACAAACACGAAGTGTGAAGAAATGAACGTACACAAAGACGAAGACACACAACAAGAAGAATGTTCATCTTCATTTACTAAACTCCCTCAACGGGAGCGGAAATCTGTAGGTTTGCCGTCAGGAGTTAAAGGGCCGTGCGAGCGACTCTATTGGTCACCTGGAGGGGCCTCCTCTGGCATCAACCAATAGTCGCTCGTACAGACCTTTAATTTCTGAAGCACGGAGACCAGTGGTAGGCCCCCCACGGAAAAACAAAGCAAACCACTCACCACTCCAACCCGCTGCTTCTGCAAAGGACAGTGCATCCATTCCACGACCCGCAGCAGGTGGCATGCTCTGTAATAAGTGTAAGGGCACAGCAGCGCAAGGCCCCCTTGTGATTTGGGAAGGATCAGAGTGCTTAACCTTATATGGGGGGGGGGTGACGACCCCAGATAAAGCGAAGAAGAGCTGAGCGAACCGATGCAAAGAAGGAATGAGGGACATGAATAGGGAGTGTCTGAAAAAGGTAAAGAAGTCGGGGCATAATGTACATCTTACAGAGCCAAGAGACCTTGAGACCCGACCATCTAAAGTCAGATTGCAGGGAAGTGAGTAATGGTGGGAAGTTGTAGGAAAAAAGAAGAGAGGAATCAGTGGTCAACCAAATATCCAAATATTTCAGCTTCGAGCAGCACCATGAGAAGGGGAAGGAAAACATCAGTGAGGAGCGCTCCGCCAGTGGTAGGTTAACGTCCAGGATTTCAGATTTTGACATGTTAATTTTAAAATTGGAAAGTCCTCCATATGCTGAAAGTTCTTTCAGAATGGCAGGTAGAGAGATACAAGGGTGAGAGACAGCGAATAACAGATCATCAGCGTAACCCAGGAGTCTGTGGGTGGTACGCTCGACCTGTACCCCCCGGATATCAGGATTAAGCCGAATCGCCTGGAGGAGTGGCTCCAGAGAGATCACAAATAGCAAGGGTGATAGTGGGCAACCCTGGCGAGTC
This sequence comes from Spea multiplicata, assembly GCA_009364415.1. Classification (NCBI taxonomy): domain Eukaryota; kingdom Metazoa; phylum Chordata; class Amphibia; order Anura; family Pelobatidae; genus Spea; species Spea multiplicata. Next base: position 73,131 of record VKOC01016539.1, read on the forward strand.
TCGTTCTTGATATCGAAAGAGTCCGAGAGGTAGCCATTGATAAGAAGCCTCGCGGAAGGGGTAGAATAAAGATACGGAATCCATGTAAGGAAGCCTGAGCCAAAGCCTAACTGTTGCAGCGTGGCCAACATGAACAACCAGTCAAGCCAGTTGAAAACTTTTTCAGCGTCGGTGGAGAGAAAGACATTAGGCACAGTGGAAGCCTTCACATAGTGTAGTAAATTAAGGGCGCATTGCGCGTTTCCTGGTCGGGGAAAATCTAGCCTGATCAGGGTGTACAAGCTTACCCAGAAGCGGCTGTAGGCGGTTGGCTAAAATCTTGGCAAAGAGCTTAAGGTCGGCGTTAAGGAAGGAGATTAGGCGGCAGCTTCCGCATTGTTCAGGGTCTTTGCCCTCCTTAGGACCTGGACACTTCCCCGCCTGGGGGACTTAATGGCCAATTCCAGTTCTGGCTAAGTGATGGGTTTATCAAGGACTGCAAGGCAAGGCCCCCATCCCCAACCGGGGAGGATCGGTCACCTGGAAGGCAAGGAAGGTTATACAGGTGAGAGAAGAAATCCTGGAAGCGTCTAGAAATGTCAGGGCTCAGTAGAACCTATTTTGGGAATGTAGGTGCCGTTGCGGTTTAAGAGAGATACCAGTTCACCCTGAAGAGCAGCAATAAAATGCATTTTTTAATATAGTACTCATTGAATACCAATATTTTTGTTGTTCCAACGATTCTTTGTTGTTCCAACGATTGGCTGGTTCAGAATCCCCCTATAGATTTGTAAGGTGGACAGCATGTAAATTTAAAGGGACCACTCAGCATTAACCTAAAGTGGTAGTTTTGTTTAAACTGACATTCTTTTATTTGACAAACTAATATTAAAATGCAATTATTCCCACCTTACCTAACAAAATAAGAGAAGCATTCTAACTGGTAGATTGATCTTTCATAATCTCACCAGAAAGTAACATATTGGTTTCATAAATTTACAGACGAACAATCATGGTCTCTATGTGTATATGTCTTAGGCACCCCCATTTATCGACCATGTGTTTTTCCTAAAATGGCAATGAAGCTCATTTTATTTAATGTTTTGCACCTGTGATCATTTTAGAGAAGTAATACTTGCGCTTACTCTAGAGAACTAAAATTAACTTATTATTAATTGCACTTTACTAATTTAAAATAAGCAGTAAATATAAAGTGAAATATTAAAACAATTATTGGAACTGATGAGTGAGTGAAGAATTTGATACATTAACTTACATACTGATTTATAACTTTGATGAGTAGACTTCTCAGTGCTCTTTAGTGGGATTTAAGGTTTTGTAGTACAAGATAAAAGTTCCAGGTGTGATGTTTTTTAATCAAATATAATTCTGATCACACATGTCTATCTGCCAAAGTTCAAACACGCTCATTCCTCACTTATTAAATCTGGAAATTGTCAACCTATCAAAAAACTTAATAGAGTTTACAACTGATTTTCTTATTTTTCCCCTTACAGCCTGTAAATTGTAGCACTCTCCGGTGTACTTACATACAGTATTCTTCATAATATGTTATTTTTGTTTCAACCTTTTGGAACCATTGAAAAGAAAAGTCAACTGTTAAATTCACAATTGCCCTGCATGGTACCAAACACAATTAGCAAATCCTTTCTACCTAATTGAATCCGGTCTCACAAAGTCCAAACCTTCTCTAACGATACACAATTACAAACAAAGCTTTTAGCTTTAGGCCTGGTAAATGTAATGAGTTGTTATTTAGCAAACTGCTTAGCACGCTTAAGCAATGTAAACACACAGATGCAACTTGACAAAGAACGCTTTGAAGATAATTTGCTACCAAAATGTGCAGTCTGAGAGCCGAGAGCACCAGCTCTAAACTTAAATACAAAGTGTTATAATTTTTATTTTGAATAGAAAAAAGAAGTATGCAAAGTAACCCTTTTAAAAACAGAGCACTGTAAAACAAATTCTCATTGAGTATACACCCCTGCAGTGAAAAAACATTTTTTAATTATTTTCATTCTATTTTCTTTTGGCATTAATCACTTTAAAAATATATATATATTTTCATATAAAATAGGCAAGGCAAACATTATGTGCAATACTATTTCAGGGAGGAAATAGAAGTGGTAGTTATATATATATAAAAAGTGGCTATGGTGCAAAGTTATAAAAGTTCCAGAATGAAGTTCATCTTTTCTATGTCTGACAAAAAATAGATCATATAATATCGACTGAAGTAGGTGGAGCCTCTTGTACCTTTCTTTAGTAAATGTGCCTTCTTTTTGGAGAATGAAGCCATGAATATACCTCGTGTAATATATCAATGAACAATATTCTGACCGGAATTAGCTCACAGACTTACTTCCATTCCCATTGCCATATATGGGACTATGGTAAGCTACCCAGAGTGTTCTGTCCTAAGGGGGTGTCTTTGTGAGGTGACAGCTCTAGCCCTTCGGTGGCTAGCCCTACTTGAAGCAGGGCCAACTGGCAGGGCATAGGGGTTGGGCTAACTCCAGAAAGTCCTGGCTAAATAGCACTCCCACTGCCCAGAGAAAAAGGAATGTGATTGGAAGACCCTGGGCCATTGGCATAATTACAGAGGTTGCAGCGGTCATAACTGCGACGGGGCCCGGGTCGACCCCTGTAACTTCTTGTTCCTGTCTCCTCGTACTGGTTCAAAGTTGTTTAGAAGGGGCTCTTCCAGTCTAGATTGCAGCGGTCCAGTCTGTTTCATGCTTATTTATTGAAAAAACAAGAATATTACATTCCAAAGCAAGCAATACCATCAGATCAGGCCAAATCAAGGTTGAGACGCATCCCATTTTTTTCTTGTTTAGTACATATGCACCCAATTATTTTTTATTTCACAAAAGTGAGTACACCCCTCACGTTTTTGTAAATATTTTATTATATCTTTTTACGTGACAACACTGAAGAAACTCTGCTACAATCCCCTGCAGGGGATATTCTGTCCTCCGATGAATTTCCGGGTGACGTCAGCAGTGACGCAACCCGAAAGGGAATGCCCGATTGTGCGATCGACATTTTTATTGCCGGAAGCTGTTACATCAGATTGGACAGCAGAAAGCCAGCGATGCCGGCTTCTGCTGTCAGGGGGAGGTGCAGCGGCAGGGATGTGTCGCTGCAAGAAGGGCAGGACGGTACGTGCATAGGGGACTTAAGGGGTTAAGGTCCAGAACACACCTGCTACCCATTCACACCTGAGACCTTGTAACACTAACGAGTCACATGACACCGGGGAGGGAAAATGGCTAAATTTTGACATTTCCACTTAGGGGTGTACTCACTTTTGTGTACAGGCTGTACACTCACTACTTTAGTATAGCGTAATTTCTTCAGTGTTGTCACATGAAAAGATATAATAAAATATTTACAAAAATGTGAGGGGTGTACTCACTTTTGAGATGTAATATATATATATATAGATAGATAGATAGATAGATAGATATACAGTCGTGTGAAAAATAAAGTACACCTTCTGTGGTTTTACATATCAGCACCTAATAACAACTGTCTGTTCCTCAGCAGGTCTAAAAATTAGGCACAGTTGTAACGTACCTGGTTGCCGGTTCCTCCGGGTCCACGGATCTTCCGCCGCCGCGGAAAAGAGGGAGGCCGCCGGCTTCAACGCAGCGGCATCAACCGCCACGGAAGAGGGGGAGACCCCCCACCTTGCCGCAGCAGCCGCTACCGCCGCAGAGAAGGGGGAGACCCCCGACCTTACCGCGACAGCCGCAGCCGCCGCGGAGAAGGGGGAGACCCCCCGCCCTACCACAGCAGCTTCAACCGCCGCGGAGGAGAGGAAGACCTCCCTCCTCCGCAAGACAGCTTCTGCCGCCGCGAGGACGGGGAAGGCCCCGCAACTCGACACGGCAGCCGCCGCTGCCTACTGGAACCTGGTCCGGACCTGCCGCGTGTACTCGCTCTTCCGCACGCCACCTAGTGGCGCCAGCCGGTACTACCGGTCCTTTTAGAAATTTGAGATCTCGCCAATCCCAAGATGGCCGCGGACCGGAAGTGACGTAACGGCATTTTGAATTTGTGGCGGGAAAATGCTAATTGATGACTGCACTTCCTCTTCCTATTTAAGAGCCTCAGAAACCTTCCAGCCTTGCCTTCTGATGGTTGTACCTATCTTGTATAGTGTCATCTCAGTACGCGTTCCTGTTTGATTACCCGTTACCGACCCGGCTTGTTCCTGATACTGATTCCTGGCGTTTGACTCTGGCTTCCCTCACGATTATCCTGACTCCTGGCTTCCTGACCTCGGCTTACCCTACTACGATCCTGACTTCTGGCTTCCTGACCTCGGCTTGCTCATTGGCTATTCTATACTGGACTCTGGTGTTCTGTCTATTGGACTTGCACACGCTGCTCTACCTGATTACAGGTTCTACCTTACGCTGTGCGTGACAACAGTGGGGAAAAAAAGTATTTAGTCAGCTACCAGTTGTGCAAGTTCTGCCACTTAAAAAGATGAGAGAGGTCTGTAATTTTCACCATAGGTACATTTCAACTATGAGAGACAAAATGAGAGACAAGAATACAGGAAATCACATTGTAGGATTTCTAATGAATTCATTGGTAAATTCCTCGGTAAAATAAGTATTTGGTCATCTACAAACAAGCAAGATATCTGGCTGTCACAGACCTGTAACATCTTCTTTAAGAGTCTCCTCTGCCCTCCACTCGTTACCTGTATTAATGGCACCTCTTTGAACTTGTTATCAGTATAAAAGACACCTGTCCACAACCTCAAACAGTCACACTCCAAACCCCACTATGGCCAAGACCAAAGAGCTGTTGAAGGACACAGGAACAAAATTGTAGACCTGCACCAGGCTGGGAAGACTGAATCTGCAATAGGCAAGCAGCTTGGTGTGAAGAAATCAACTGTGGGAGCAATTATTCGAAAATGGAAGACATACAGGACCACTGATAATCTCCCTCGATCTGGTGCTCCACGCAAGATCTCACCCCGTGGTGTCAAAATGATCACAAGAACGGTGAGCAAAAATCACAGAACCACACGGGGGGACCTAGTGAATGACCTGCAGAGAGCTGGGACCAAAGTAACAAAGGCTACCATCAGTAACAAACTACGCCGCCAGGAACTCAAATCATGCAGTGCCAGACGTGTACCCATGTATCGTGAGATTTTGAGTGAAAAACTCCTTCCATCAGCAAGGACATTGAAGATGAAACATGGCTGGGTCTTTCAGTATGACAATGATCCCAAACATACCTACTGGGCAACGAAGGAGTGGCTTCGTAAGAAGCAGTTCAAGGTCCTGGAGTGGCCTAACCAGTCTCCAGATCTCAACCCCATAGAAAACCTTTGGAGGGAGTTGAAAGTCCGTGTTGCCCAGCGACAACCCCAAAACATCACTGCTCTAGAGGAGATCTGCATGGAGGAATGGTCCAAAATACCAGCAACAGTGTGTGAAAACCTTGTGAAAACGTTTGACCTCTGTCATTGCCAACAAAGGGTATATAACAAAGTATTGATATGAACTTTTGTTATTGTCCAAATACTTATTTTCCACCATAATTTGCAAATAAATTCTTTAAAAATCAGACAACGTGATTTATGGACTTTGTTGTCTCATTCTGTCTCACATAGTTGAAGTGTACCTATGGTGAAAATTACAGGCCTCTCTCATCTTTTAAAGTCCGTGAACTTGCACTTTTGGTGGCTGACTAAATACTTTTTTGCCCCACTGTAAATACAAACTCAAATGAACACATGACATATAACCCACTGTGATGATTTGTTAAATAAATAAAGCCAGAATGTAGAAGCCATGTGAAAAATCTAAGTATACCTTTTGATTCAATAGCTTGTAGAACCACCTTTAGTCACAATAACTTAAAGTAATCATTTTCTGTATGACTTTATCAGTGTGATGGGAAAGACCTGTACCCCGACTGGGTCAGACAATCGTTCCTTCTCCCCATGGCCACCGGGAGCACAAACTGCAACCGTCAGGCAGGAGTCGAAGAAAGCAGGAAACATAGCTCTTTGGGAACCTCAGTGACACTGTAGTGTACAGAAGCATAGCAATACAGTGCTTTATCGCCCTTACAAGGGCGGCACCAAGGCTTAAGCCAATAACAAGACGGAACTTTTGAGATAATAAGATAACAGGAGCTAACTTTATTGAGGAAAGAATCACCACCAGCCTTTCAATAGGCTGGCGGTGAGTTCTGACCAGCAGATCATATGTAAATTAGTTATAAAAGGACACCACACCAACTTCAATCCTGCTATCAGAACCAATAATATTGTTCAGACTTAAACATAAATCCAAGCAAGGGAACCAGATATTGCACTGCAATTAGTGTCCGCTGTCGCCTGCTGGAAGTATGTTATGCAATCCAGGTGTACACTGTCTGTAATGGGAAATACAGCCTCCAGACGCAGCTGGACTTTGCCATTGGAACACTTTGATTCTTTTCTCTTTTAGCCATTCTGTTGTAGATTTGCTGGTGTACTAGGGATCATTGTCCTGTTGCATGACCCAATTTCTGCCAAACTGTAGCTTTGGGACAGATGACTGCAAGATTCCCAGGTCCAAATCATCACCCCTCCACCACGGTGCTTGACAGTTGCTTTGAGGTGTTTGTGCTGATATGCTGTTTTTGGTTTTCGCTGGACGTGGTGCTATGCTTTATGGCTAAATGTCTCCACGTTGGTATCATCTGTCCAAAGGATATTGTTCCAGAAGTATTGTGGTTTGTTCATATGCAACTTTGCAAACCTAAGACGTGCTGCCATGTTCTTTTTAGAGAGAAGACACTGCTACTTAGCATCTTAATTCCTTTGGAAGCAGTAAGGGTGTACTTAGTGTTGTTTATTTATATTTGTGGGCCTTATTGGTATCTTGTAAAGTCAAGGTATCTTGACGTAGTCTGTATCCAATGGCAAATTCTAGATTCAAAAGCTTTGGTTAACATGCTTTTGAAAAGATCTTATAGGTTTTCTCATCCACAATTATGTACTAGCAAATAATAAAAATAAATATTTTTACCTGAACATATTGCTGCCTTGGTGCTGGGTGTGCATGCACATCGCCTTTCTGTTCTATCCCAGAATCCTGTAGGGGCAGTTGTGCACAAAACGTTCTGTGACATGGTGGAAAGAATTAGGAGAGCTTATGCATGCACCTGCAGCTGACTAAGGAGCCATGTTTGTAGTTTTTATCTCTGTGCTGACTTAATGCCAGCACAGTGGTAATGTGGGGAATTTAAACTTTTTATAAACCTTTCACCCATACATTTTATAGCCAATTGGCTTGCAAAATATATAGCTAAATTGTTACTTTTCATAAAGTAAAACCTTGTAATTTTTCAATGATAAGTGCATTTTAAAGTCCTTTAGCACCTGCATGTGAAGAAGACCTTTATAACGCTGCCCTTTGTAGCTGCATCTCCTGTTTTATTTGGGTTATTTTCCTTGGTTAAAATATATCATATAACGATATGATGTAGCAGGCCTTAGGGAATCATATAGTGTCATGTGGTTGTGTCTGAGGAGTTACCTGTTCAGATAATGTCTATGCTGTGCATTCAGGGCTGGCCCAAGACAAAATGCCGCCTGGGGCGAAGTTTAAAATGCCGCCCCCCCATTATCTACCCTTCCTCTCCTTGCCGCCCCCCCATTATCTATGCCACTCTCTCTCTTCTCGGCTTTTGTGCCACCACTTCAAAAGTGCCGCCTGGAGCGGTTGCCGCACTCGGGCCTGTGTTAAGTGTAAGTTAATGTAAGATTTTGAGATTTAAATTAATGGTTTTTAACAATGAAGCCTTAGAATGGCATTGTTTTTTTTGAATGGGGCAAAGTGTATGGTTTTTATGATAATATTACACCTCTTTCCATGACTGTAGATCTAAATTGTAGTTATTTGAAATGTACATTCAATAATGTATCATTTTAGTGCAGAGTTCTTCATTTTTGGGATTTCCCAGCCTCTATGGGAGGAAATCACATTAATCACTGACCACCGCTCCTGATACTGCTCAGAAACTAACCTTCCAATTACATCATTCTGATGGTTTGAGGAAAAGGATAATACCTACTAGAATTGTATAATAAAATGTATGTAGCTGTGCAGTGAAGATTAATATGATGTTTAAAAAATATGTTTACAGTCTGTCTTGTGTTTTTACAGGCGGAAGGGGATGTGATCTTCTTAGTAAGGGAGTCTCTCATCTTGACTAAGACATACAGTAGCTCCCAAAGGGTTTTGTTGCTCCTACTTGGCCACCAAGTTGATCTTCAACTAACTAACACATACATAACTAAAAAATAAATAATTAATACACAAGCAATTAAACATTTTCATATTTTTACTAAACATACATTGTAAACATTCACAAAGGAGGGTGGAAAAAAGTATATGAACCCATACGTTAATGACTTAACCAAAGCTAATTGTAGTCAGCTAACCTAAAGCCCAATGTGAACCATGCCTTGAACAAAATAGATCTATGAAGATCTACAATTAAGAATTGTTGACTTGCATAAAAATACCATGGGTTGACTTCTGGGAGGCGGACCCTAGAGATGGGTGCTTTTTAGCTGAGCTCCTCGAGTGCTAGCCTAATCCATTTCCATCTGTGCTGTCAGATTGTGTTCTATTTGTCAATCTTACCACCTTACCATCCTGAGTCGGACAGTTGGTTTGGTTGCACTCTTGTTTCTTTCCTTGGGAGCCGCATGCGTATAGCCTGCTGCTGGCCTGGAGTGTTCTCCTCCATTCTGCCACTCTTCATCTACGCTGCCACCCACATCTATCTACCTATAACCACCATTGTGAGTCCAGGTGTGACAGGCCTCGTGGTATGTGGCGCGGAGTTCTGCCTGTAGAACATCTCGGGCCCAGGAGCTACCTAACTGAGTGCGTGGCGGTCTGAAGGTACGGTCTTGGTGCTGTTCCCCTTGGCGGGCGTCGGCGTTCGGGTTTTCCTCTTCCTCGGTTTTCGCCGGCTGGGGGATACGCCTACCTTCTTACCTGCACTACACTTGGGGTGTCACAAATTGGGATTCGGTGTTACCCTCTCTGTGGTGCTCCCCACAATGATCATCTTCTGTGAGCGGTCAGGCAAGCCCCGGCGTTATACCCGCTGGGCTGATTTTCTTTAGCGTGCCTCATGTTTACCTTTCATCCGTCTCATCCTGCACAGTTGCTACTGTATTATTTTGATTTAACATTTTTTAAATGTTTTATTTACTTTTAAATATGACATATTAGTTAGTGGCATAAGGGTGGGTGATAGGTTGAGTGGGTTGGGTTTGGGTGCATCTCTTCATTTTTCAACTTTACCTTTTATTTGACTTTTTATTTTATTTTCTTCCTTATGTTTTCTGCACTGACCATTAGTTAGATTGGGGTTTATTATTTTGTTTTCCTTTCTTGGGGTGGGTTGGGAGGTTTGGGAAGGGCTGGGGAAGAAGTGGAGGAGGAAGAAAGCGAAGAAGCAACCAGCACCCGTTTTCATGAGCCGTTTCATCAGTCTGTACTTTGGGCGCGAACTCGCTGTTTGTTGTCAGCTGACTGCCTTTTATTTTATTTTTTGTGCCATACTTTATTTCTACTCATACATGCTACACTGCTTACATTGTGTTACCTGCACTATTGATCCTTATTGAATACCCTTTGTATTGCAAAATTGACTTAAAGCATTCTGTGTTTGGTTGTGTCACTTCCTGCTAGAGGTTGCTGAGTTTTACCGTGTTTGTGCCCCCCTTTTTTTTGTTTTCTCTCTTCTTTTCTTTTTCCGGTTTCTCTGTGCCTTCTTGTTCTTCTTCATTGCTATTGGAGGGGGTATCCTGTTCTGTGCCTATTTTTCCATGGATAAATACATGCCTCCAGGGATGAATCTAAATAAAATGGCTGTGTGGCCTCCCACTGAAGTGGCGGATTCAGCCGCGCCAGGCCGTCTTTAATGCGGGGCAAAAGCCCACAGCACCTGCGGTGGGCTGGCCAGTCCGTTGGCCGGCACACTGAGATGCCATTGCAGCTGATGTTTACATCTTTAAGAGGCCGGCGTGCCTGCACCATGCCGCTCAGTGCCTGCACCATGCCGCTCAGTGCCTTAGTGAGAGAAAGACAGCAGAAAAGTAAGTATTAAAACAAATAGTTGGGGATAGGTTGAAGGGGACCCATTATCATGGGGGGTGGCGCCTTGGGATGACAATTACATACAAAAAGGGGTTGGCTGGGGGTAAAAGTACACAACAGGGTGGTTGGGGCATCACATAAATCAATACACAAAGAGGGGTGGGTGGCTGGGGGCAATACACATGGGAACATTAACCAGTACAAAAGGGGGCATCAATACACAAGGGGGGGGACTGGCTGGGGACATCAGATAAATCAATACACAAGGGTGTTGGGGCATAAATGCACATGGGACAATACACATGGGTGTAGGGTAATACATTAAAACCAAAGGGGGCCTGGCTGGGGCATCAATACACAAGGGGCGGAACAAACAAAAAACAAACCAGTGTGAAAAGCATTTTTTTAAACTTTATATAGATTAACCCGTACTGATGTGTTTGTTTGGGTGTCGGTGTGGCAGAGCTTGTCCTGGTGTCAGGGCAGGCTGTTTGGGGACAAAGATGGCTCACACTGGGCTGTTTAGGGACAAAGTTGTCTCATGCTGGGCTGTTCGGGAACAAAGTTGACTTTTTTAGTGTACTAATGTACCCCCAATACGATCAAATTACATCAATATGCGTTAGAAAATCAGGAAAAGATAGGCATGGATGGTGAGCTGATTTGGTGGTGCAACAGGACACTTAACTAGACATGCCCCCCAGGCCTTGGGCTGCCAGCCCTCCCCTGCATGGATCCTCCGTCCAAATAGTCCACTATAGTCACTATAAATTAATGCTACGTGCTACTCTGCGCTCATCCTTGCTCGATTATAAGACGACCCCCCAAATCTTAATATTAATTTAGGGAAAAAAAAGAAAAAGCCTCTATAGGAGGCAGAGTGGCGTATAGAGGGTTAAAAAGGCATTTCTGGAGGCAGAGTGGCATTAAGGGGGTTAAAAGGCATTTCACAGAGCACTGCTCCAGAAATGCCTTATAGCCCCCCATTTAACACTAACTCCCCCCCCCCCGCCCACTTACCGGTACTTCTGAGTCTCCTGTCATGTAGCTGGGGCAGCGTGTAGACTAACGCTGCAGCCGGAAGGAGGTGTGGCTAGACATCTAAATGCTGCCCCAGCTACACACCGGGGACTCTGTACCGGTAAGTGGGGCGGGGGGGAGAGACAGGAGGATCCAGGTCCCCTGCAGCTGCTGGGGATCTGGATCTTGGTCGTCTCATAGTCAGACCTATTTGCATTTGCTCTGAAAAAAAAATACGGTACTTCACCTCCCTCATCTCCTCCCTGTCTCACAACCCTAAACGACTCTTTAATACTTTCAATTCCCTGCTTCGACCGATCCCCATTTCCCCTTTCCACTAACCTTAATGCATCTGACTTTGCCACATACTTCAATAATAAAATTCAAAGTATCATAGATGATATATCTGGCAGTCACTGCCCTGCCCTCACCATCCCTCTGATTATGCTCTCCCTCTGCCTACTGACCCCTTCTCCCTTCACTACATTAACTAATTTCTTAATTGCTGTCACTGAAGATAATGTACATGATCTTCTTCTTTCCTCTTACCCAGTCTCTTTCATCTACCTTTGTCCCTACTCTAGCTCATATCTTCAACCTCTCCGTCACTACTGGATCTGTCCCATCCTCTTTCAGGCATGCTACCATTACTCCTATCTTGAAAAAGTCCTCCCTTGACCCGTCTACTCATGCATACTGTCTTGGTGTCACCCTTGACTCCGAACTTTCGTTCACCCCCCACATTCAGTCTGTCTCTAAAAACTGTTGTCTCGATCTTAAAAACATTGCCCGCATCCGTCCTTTCCTAACACAGCATGCCACTAAAGCTCTTGTCCATGCCCTGATTATCTACCGTCTTGATTACTGTAACTCTGTCTTAACTGGTCTCCCTCTTACCCGTCTCACCTCTCTACAATCCACCATGAATGCTGCTACCAGACTCATCTTCCTCTCCCATCACTTTACTAACGTCTCTCCCCTCTGTCAGTCTCTTCACTAGCTACCTGTGCGCTTCAGGATTCATTTCAAAATCCTCACTCTTACTTTCAAAGCCCTTCACAGCGGTTCCCCTCCCTACATCTCCTCACTCATCTCTAAATTCACTCCTAATCGGTCTCTCCGCTCATCCAGTGATCTCCTTCTATCCTCTTCTCTGATTTCTAAGCTTGCAAGAGTGAAGTGATGATCTCGAAAACCATAGCAGATGTAATAACATCCGCCTTGTAGGATTGCCCGAGACAGTCAAACATTCGGCGCTACACAGCTTCATCATGGACAGGCTACCCAGATCTCTGGGGGTTGTTTGCCCTCAGAGCCAACTAGTGATTGAGGGGGTGGTGATTTTCCGTGTTCTAAATTATGTCAACAAAGTTAAAATCTTGAATGCGTACAGGAAAACTCCATCTTTGTAATACAACAATCACAAGCTTTTGTTGTTCCAGGATTTCCTGGCTACAGTCTCGGCCAAATGACGGCAGTATTCCGGGATCTGCTCTGAGCTCCACAATAAGTGTGTGAAGTTTGCTCTCCTCTACCCGGCCAAACTCATGTGAAGGACTCTCCTATTTGTTCGACACTCTGCAGGCAGCTAGGGACTTTCTTCACAGGCATGCTGCGTCTGCCTTCTCTCCGGTCCCGGATCCTATTTCTTCTGGGGCCCCATCCCCTACTCCTTCTCATTCTCTGTCTCATTCCTATCCACCTGTCTCATCTAAAGAGAGAGATCTATGAGCGTGCAGGATGTGGCAATATTACAGGTCTTGCCTGTTCTGTTGTGTTAATATGCCACCCAAGGTTCACTACGTGTTATTCCTTTGGTTTGTTTTCTTTTTATTTGTTTATGTTTTTAGGCGTAGCTTTCAACGCCTTGCTTTGGTTTAAAAATACAAAATGGGAGAAGTATAACTGTTTATTTTTTCATGCTTTTTTGCATTGGTCAATGGGGTCACAGGGCTCGCTGGGACTCTCCTGGGCCGCAGATTTTAGAATCACTGCTGGTTCCATGGGTCTCCAGAAGCATCGGCTGAATGCCCTTGTATTTATGCTGTTATGACACAATCTAGTAATGACAATACTTCTTTGTCCTCTTAACGCTTTTTGTCCTGGAATGTGGAGGATTTAAATACACCCGTTAAGCGGAAAAAGGTTTGCACCCACCGCATTGGTGTGACCCTGACAGAAATGTGTTGAGGGCTCCTTGGCTTAGTGATTGTTACTCCTCTATGTATACCAAAAAGTTTAGAGGGGTTTCCATATTACTCTCAAAGAGATTGCCATTCATTGTAGACTCCGTTATTCGTGACTGGGAGGGGACATATATCATCCTCCGAGCTGACCAAAGGAGATCAAACTGCTGTATGAGGTCTGGGCAACTGAAAAAGCTCAGCTCTCTCATAATTATACATGCAATACTTTCTTGTGTTGGGGGAATAGGTCTAATAGGCTGCTAGCTAATTTGGTCAAGACTTCTATTTATAAACGCCATAACATATTTCAAATTCAGGACGTATCAAAGGCTGTGGTGCCTGATCCTAAATCTATCATGCAGCTCTTTGCTACCTATTTTGAGGACTTCTATAGGGCGGAATCATCTACTTCTGATCTGACCTCCCTTTTTTTTCAAAAGGCTGGTATTCCTAAATTGTCCCAGATGACAGGGCACATGCCCCAATCGCCCTCCTGGAAATCTCCTCCTCTATCAAACCTCTCCCTAATGGTAAGACCTCAGGTCTCGATGGCCTAGGCACTGAGTATTATAAAACTTTGTCCACATATTTGCCAGCTCACCTTGCTGAGGTTTATAACTGTTTTTTGCTTGCGGGTGTACCTCCTCCTGAGTTTACGGCTTCACAGATCATAGTTCTCCCTAAACCACATAGAGATCATACTCTTATCGTCCCATTTCCTTGCTAAACCATGCACTAATTTTCACACTGAATTCTCGAAGCACCCTGAAGTAATATTTGCCACATAGTTAATATGTAGAAGTCCCAGTTAATACCGTTCTATCCTAATTTTCAAATATGGTTCATGTTAAGATATATCAGTTTAATTATTTGAATTTCTTATCTGTAAAACCTGATAAAATTAATACTGTATACAGGGGGCTAGACTGGAGATGACAAAGCTACACTTAAGTGTAGCAGACAGCTAGATATCACAGGCTGAACATTAGATTTTTATGCTCAAGTAGCATTCGTCCAGTTATATGCAGACGATGGCCGGACACTGCATATGAAGCGGAGACGGGCAGCAGCTCATTAGGTATTTGCCCAGTATGCCAGAAACATTTGTACTCCCACTTTACGTACCATGACAAAGTTATAATGTTTATCTACAAGCTCTAAAATTGTAATAAGAATAATAATAAATGAAATGTTTAAGAACTTTGTCCATTAAATAAATTTAGAATATATTTATCTTATCCTACCCTAAAAATGAAGGATCAAGATTTTCCTTCTAATCTGTTTACTACAACTACTGTTCCATACTGGGGTATCTTTGTGATATAGCCTATTGTGCAGACAGAACAAGAACAAGATGCATCTTCAAGAACAAGATGCGTTAACTACAGGGTTGGTGGAACACATGGAGTGCCAGCAAGAGATGATATCATTGGGGGCCAAGCCACACTAAGCTTTGGGATTAATACTGCATTTCAGTTTGTTCTGCATCCTTGGTAAAATGTCTCTTAGTATGAAATACACTATTTTTTTTCCTAAGACCTCAGCACATCTCCAGAGAAAACTTGTCAGTGGGTTACCATAAATGAATATTTCAAACATTGCATACTTTATTATCAAGTAACACCGATTTAAAAGTTGTAGTGTAGCTAGATCTAATCTATTTTAAATGTTTAAAAATAAAGATTAAATATTTATTGAAATATTGTTTTCAAAATATATTATATAAGTGGTCATATACATCTTAAGTGTGTTCTTACTTTGTTCTGTCCAGAACTGAGAAGGATTTTAAAAATGACTTACTACACTTATAAAACAATAGCACACTATTTTTCTTTGGAAACAAAATTAACCTTAAACCTGAATAAAATTGTTAAGAACAGCAACAAATACATCACAGAACCATGAGACAATGAATCCAAGGCTTGATAAGCTTTAGCATTGTAGAGCTTTATCTCAGACCCAGGTGATGAACTTAGCAATGTACTATCAGTGAATGATGAGAAAGAATTATGGTGATGACAAAACCATATTTTCCATTCCTTTGGAAAAAAAAAAGGTTCCCATGTCCTTCAAGCCAACATTGCAAGCCACTATGAAAGCAAGAAGCCTTCACGCCCACTTATTCCAGGCTGGAACAAGCTAAAAAGCCACATTAAACATGAAAAACTAGACAACTACAAATGTAGGCACTCATATCAATGTCCATGGAAGAAAGTAGTTTTTGGTTTAAAGAAAAGCAAGCTGTGTGAAAGAGCAGATGTTATTAGGGGCATCATATATAGGTGATGTCCAGGTTTTTTCTGCAGTTGGCCACTTTATCAGAAATGTAAGTGTGAAGGGGCCACAATAATTTTTCATTGAAAAAAAAATGGCATTTTAGCTGTGTAATGCATGTTAATACGGGGTTAATTTGGCAATAATGCAAAAGCAGTCAACGAACAGTTTTTAGATAAACTCACAGTAATGTGTGTATGTGTACAGATCCCCACAGTAGTCAAATTCAGATAGAATTCAGATAGACCGGAGCACAATTGGGGTACACTGAGGTTGGGTGGACCCACACTTTCACTAATATTCTCAGACACACATGCTAACATACCTAGACACACATGCTAACATACCTAGACACACACAAACATACTTAGACACGCACACTAACATACCCAAAGACACATGTTCACAAACTAAAATACCCATATGCACACACACACACACATTAACATAAATAACCACTCACGCTAACATACATAAAAAGCACATGTTCACACAGTAACAAACACAGACACACACACTAACATAACTAGAATAGACAAATGTTCACATCCCCACACACAAATACTAAAATATCTAGTCACACACACTAACATACCCAAAGACATATGAGCACACACCAACATACCCACACATACAGACACACACTAACATATCCAGACAGACACACATACATAGACACACACAGATTACTTTTTTCTGCAGCTGAACTATTAATTTTGCCTCTGTTAAGGATGAGGGATTGCAAAATTACAATTAAGATTCCTGTAAGAGAGAAAGAGGAGAATAGAATTAAATATGTTGTAGAGAAGGTGCTAATGAAGGCACTTAGTATAGTTCTTAATGATATCTACTGCCTGCAAGATCAAATTAGAAGTACATATACAGTAACACTACAGAACATTGGAGTGTGTCACAAAGAGTCTCAGAGAGAGAAAAAAGATGACCCTTGGCTGGATGATCTCCCCTTCTCATTGCTGTACAGTGGTCAGGAAATCTTTCCATCTCTACATCTATAACCCCTATGTATCTGATGAATCCATCTTTGCCAGTTATACTGCCACTGTAACAAGGTAACTAAGACATAGAACATGTGGAATGAGATGGGAATTTCAAATGGTAAGAGGAGGTTTTTTGTTCAGTTAAAAGAGGACAAGGAAGGGGTCAGTGGAACAGTGCATCCCCCCAGAGTTTCTCCATTGGTAGCAACAGAGGCTACCGTTTCAGATTCCTGAGAAAGGCTTTGGCAGGAGTCAAGACGACAGAGGTGGTGAGTCCAGCAGTGAGATTTCAACACTAGGTCCGGAACAAGTGGTAAGTACTGCTGCTGTAGAGGAGATTGTCCAACCAATAGTCTCCATTAAACATTAATTCATGGTTGCTCTGATGGAAGCTGATGTGGAGTGTCCAGCTGATCCTATGATGGAGCGGGTGGTCTTACATAATCTTGTTTGACACTCCCTCCAGAAGCTGAAGTGGCGGTCCCGGGAGACAACGTTGAGGAAAAATCTGAAGTAGAGTTTTCCAGGAGCCCTGGAGATGACACAGTTGAACCATCAAAGCGGAAGTCAGAGCTAGAAGACCTTCCAGAATGATCTGTCCGGAAGGTGGCTTGAAGCATACAGAGCTGGTCAGGTGCTGCTAGGATGAGACTTTTTCTGTCTGATCCTCTCAACATCATGGATCACAGCAGCATATCAGACGTTTTGGACTCTGAAGGTGAGAGGGATGTTTATAAAACATTCTAGACCTCTCACACAGGATCTTACTGTTGGCTCATTCAAAGTGAGGGGTCTGAGGAACCCTGTCGGAAGAGCTGCTTTGATTGCATATTTATTGACTTTAAATGTGCACATAAATTTCTAACAGGTGCATGCAGAAGCATTTCTTACAGGAGCTTGCAGTAAATCACAGACTGAACCACTGGGCCCTCTTACTGGTCTAGATCAAATGATAATACATCTGCAGGGGTTGGAATGTTTTTTAAGAATAAAAATGTGTTCCTAAATCAAATTATTGAAATTGATCTTTAATTGATGTTGTTTTTAAAGGTTTTAATGTTTGTCTCATGAATATATATGCTTCAAGAGATAGAAATTTTAGAGTGGAAATTTTAGAGCGTATCTCAGTATCAGTATATATTATACAACCCTATCAGAACAATTTTACATGTGCCTCTGGTTTTAAGCTGAATCTTAACAAATGTGATGGTTTTACTATTGATGATTGGGATTGCAGTCCCAGGCCCAAAGTGACAGTATTAAAATTCTGGGAGTGGTTTTCTAACTAACTGTATACCCCTCCGAGAGCTGTATACACCTGACAAGAAATTTTTGGATATTGTTTTAAAAAACAAACTGTAAAAAAGAATTATGGCAAACTTGTCTGGTCAGACATTATCCCCAGAAAGGTGTGAAAAGGATCCTACCCCATAACAGAGCTGTGAGATTGTTTATGTGTTCCGATGTTGGTTTCCATTTGCCTCACCCTGATCTACATCCTAATTGCAGTGGCTTTTACAGGCAGGATGAGGTGCATTTATCTGACATAGGCTTAGACCTATTTAATAACGATTTATAGAATTTTATGGAGTTGTGGCAGAAGTCAACATTAATGGTGGCAAGAGGGGTTAACAGTTAGAGTCCCCTCTTTTGGTGGCGGTAATGCGGCCTTTTCTCCTCCCAAGGTCGCCAGCAAACACCCTTTACGGTTGTGATTCGGGCCAGCACCGGGTGCTGACTTTGTGGTTGGGCCTGGCAATGGCATATGGCTAGGAGCAGGCATATCCATCCGCTGACAGTATCGGTCAATGACAAGTGCTGACTTTGTGGTCAGGCAGTCAAGGGCAACCACTGACTTTGTGGTCAGGCTTGTCTCTCAGGGCTTTTGCCAGAGGCATGCCAGGGTGCGGATGGGGAGGGCCATTCTGACAATGCCCCGTGGATCCTCCACGATAGCAGCTAGGTCGGGTGGCCCAGCTTGCCATCTGTTTATCGGGGAGGGCTATACAGCTAGTGGAGCTCCTGGCTTGCCCCTCGGACCCATGTGTCGCGTCAGATGCAGGTTGATCTGGGCACTGACTGGATGCTGAGTGCACGGTAACTCAGCAGCTGTCCTCGGGGAGAAGGAATGCCGCATTATACGGGGACTCCTTGTTTTATGTGTGCAATAAATAAAGAGACTTAATTTGCCACAACTCTCATTGTCTTGTAGCAGGGGTGTCCAAATGCGGCCCGTGGACTTCGAGGTGCGGCCCGCGTGAGCTTTCAACTTTGAGGCTGGGCGGCCGCTTTGAACACGTGACGTTCGAGGGAGCGGGGCTCACATGTTCCTCGTGGCAAGAAGTGGGTCATTGTCACGAACTGGGTCCATACAGATGACTGCATTGACAAAGAGCGCCCAAAGATTGTGTGCAGGACTTACGGTGCAGGGCCAC
Organism: Spea multiplicata; assembly: GCA_009364415.1. NCBI lineage: Eukaryota > Metazoa > Chordata > Amphibia > Anura > Pelobatidae > Spea > Spea multiplicata. The sequence goes on from VKOC01016539.1 coordinate 92,195, forward strand.
TGCACTCACCCGGGTGTTGAGCACCTAGGGTTGTGCAGCCACATACCAGCGCCCTGACATAGCAGTGGATGTAGTCCAAATTTAAACAGACTGATATCCTGCAGGCACCCTGGAGCAGGCATAAAACAAATCACTAGAATCACGTGCAGGATGCTGCAGGCTGGGAGTATTTAAGCTAAGCAAAGGATATAGCAGAAACATAACAAGCATGGGGGACAGAGCGACCAAAGGACAGGGAGAGCAAGGGGGCATAGCAAGGAACAGAGAGACCAAGCAAGAAACATAACCAGACAAGACATACATAATACAGGGAACAAGACAGGACACCCCGCTGCCGGGGATACAAGACAGGAGACCCCGCTGCCGGGGATACAAGACAGGAGACCCCGCTGCCGGGGTTACAGGTTACATCCCTAACACACACACCAGAGCAGGCTCTGCCACGCCGACACCCAAACACACACACACCAGGACATTCTCTGCCACACTGACACCCAAACACACACCGGGACAGACTCTGCCACACTGATGCCCAAACACCCACACACCAGGACAGGCTCTGCCACACAGACGCCTAAACACACAGACACCAGGATAGGCTCTCCCACACCGACCCCCTAACACACACACCAGAGCAGGCTCTGCCAGGCTGACACCCAAACACATACACACCAGGACAGGCTCTGCCACTCCCACACACCAAACACACACACCCCAGGACAGGTTTTGCGATGCTAACACCCAGACACACACATCAGGACAGGCTCTGCCACATGACACCCAAACACACACCAAGACAGGCTCTGCCAACCGATACCCAGACACACACAGCAGGACAGGCTCTGCCACACTGATGCCCAAACACCCACACACCAAGAAACGCTCTGCCAAGCAGACCCCAAAACACACACACCAGGACATGCTCTGCCACGCCGACACCAAAACACACACACACATATGAGAACAGTCTCTGACACCCAAACACACACACCAGTACAGGCTCTGCCACACCGACACCCGAACACACACCAGGACAGGCTCTGCCATGCTGACACCCAAACACACATACCAGGACAGGCTCTGCCACGCCAACACCCAGACACACAGTCTCTGGCACACCGACACCCAGACACACACATACCAGGACTGCCCCCTATTTTTGCCCCCTTGTGTATTTATGCCCCAGCCAGGCCCCCTTTCTATTAATTAATGTGTCCCCCACCACAACCGTGTGTATTGCCCCCTTTATGCATTTATGCCCCCACACCCTTGTATATGAGAAACATAAAAACTGTCACGGATCTGGCTAGTCCAACCGACTACCTCCGCTGACTTGTGCTCCCTTAGCATAGGATATCACATTTTCCCCGGTTCCCCAGTCACTAGCCGAGACTCAGTGTAGGGTAAAACCAAACGAAGACTGATTTATTTTGGACACACAGAGCTGGATATATCCAGCAAAACACACATTAACATAAAATAAGATATTGGGGCACAAACCACCTCCTTAATCTGCCTCCCTGAGACAACAGGGGCAGTAACGGGATTAACAATTCAATAGGGG
>VKOC01016540.1:0-154605 GCA_009364415.1 Spea multiplicata
TGGATGTGTACGTGTGTGTGTAAGCATGGATGTGTACATGTGAGTGAGCATGGATGTGTACGTGTGTGTGTAAGCATGGATGTGTACGTGCGTGTGAGCATGGATGTGTACGTGTGAGAATGGATGTGTACGTGTGTGAGCATGGATGTGTACGTGTGTGTGTGAGCATGGATGTGTACGTGTGTGAGCATGGATGTGTACGTGTGTGTGTAAGCATGGATTGTGTATGTGTGAGAATGATGTGTAGTGTGTGTGAGCATGGATGTGCTACGTGCGGTGAGCATAGGTACATGTGAGTGAGCATGGATGTGTACGTGTTGTGAGGATGTGTACATGTGAGTGAGCATGGATGTGTGTGTGTCAGCATGGATGTGTACGTATGTGTTTGTGTGTCAGCATGGATGTGTACGTGTGTATGTGTGTCAGCATGGATGTGTACGTGTGTATGTGTGTGAGCACGGATGTGTACGTGTGTATGTGTGTGAGCACGGATGTGTACGTGTGTATGTGTTCTTTCCATAGACTACAGGGTATTATACAAAACGTTGGCGGCACTGGTAGGTGGTGGGGCACTAGCCAAATAACGAATTTATGAATTCAGATTTCTTTTATTCAGATGTCATTGTGATCCGCTTTGATTTATTTATGGTAAATAAAGAGTTAACATCTCAGGGGGCAAACTTCTAATATCACAGGGTCTGTTCCTATAAACTGGATTAAGCAGCCCTATAAAAAGTAACTGTTTAGTTACCAAAAAACTAAAGAAAATTAACAGCACTTTTTGCAGCATGAAATTAAGCTACTCCACGCTGCCTAACACTAGCACATTCAAACTAAATCTTTTTTATTATACTTTTTATATGATTCGGATTTGTGGCGTCACAATGTTCATTATGATAAAGTAACACGAAGCTAACAGTATAATAAGCCGAAAAACATAACGCTGGCTGCAGCATCTGCTTGTACAGATTACCTTTTGTGGATTCTCAAGTAGCGAAATGTTCCTTACAGGCAGCCGTAGTAGCGAATGCTTAGTGCGGTTGCAAAATGTCCTTTGTGAGGACCCGTAGTTGTAGTTCATGGCCATGAATGTGTATTTCCTCGTCATTCTCCGTGCTTGTGCAGTGTGGAGCAGTTTAGTGTCTAGTAATGCTGTCATGTGACTGGTAATGGTATGTTTTCCATTCTTATTTTCAAATATATCATAGATAACATTTAGTGTAACCATGAACAGATAAGTAAAGCCAGCTTTGAAGTTATAGTATGCCCAAAAGGTCACAGGTGAATGGCAACTGTTTAGAAAACGCTTCAGAGCTTCAGGCAGGTGCAATAATTTATACATTTTTCCCCTTAAGTTAATAAAAAAGTTTTTTTTTTGTGTAACACAGTTAAGCTGAAGTTTGCGTTCTTGTTTCCAGACAGGGACAGTTAGAATAGGAACAAAGTAAAAGTAATCAGTATGCAATAAGTAAGCCGTATGTCCGGCCGCCATTCAGATAATTAATGGGTTCATCCTGTATCGCTGACGCATGAGTCTGCACGCATCGTTATACATGTTATCAGTTTGTTACATATGATTATGACTGTACATGTAAAGCCCCAGATGGCCCCAAAACTTACCCTCAGCTAGAGAGGCAAGCCAAGAATTGATTTAAGAAGCATAAACGCTTCTATTCTTCTACTAACCAAATGCGTAAAGAACACTTTTATTAGTTTAGTTAAATTACGCGTCGTTTCCGCTTCAGATGAGTAAAGCGTGTGCTGTGTTCGGAGGATCCAGGGGCATAGGGAAAGCGGTTGCAAGGTTACTGGTACAAAAGGACTATAAAGTGGCGATTATCTCCAGAAATTTGGAAGTAGCAAAAGCCGCAGCAGAAGAGGTAGGCGGTAAGTGGAAATACATTCATTTCTCTTTGGGTGCGTTTGCCATTAGTTTCGTTCCCCGACAGCTCGGTGGTACTAGAGCATTAGTAGCACTAGTCCATTGTTTGGGGCATCAATGAGTTGTACCCTTTTATCTTCAATCTATAAGCTGCTTCTTGGATTTAGGAATTTTATTGAATGTATGGTCCATGGTCTATGAAGTTGATTATTGCTTCTAAGAAATCATACAGCTGTTAACCTCCACCAGTACCTTCTTGTCTGTGTGTTTATTTGCAGCTCCCCTGGCTCTTAGCTGTGACATCGCCAAAGAAGAAGAGGTTCAGAGCACATTTAAGGAGATTGTGAAACACGTGGGTCCTGTTAAGTATCTCGTTAACGCTGCAGGTATTAATAGGTGAGTTCTCTGTAGCCTAAAGTATGGTCACCGTATCCATTAATGGATTTAATGGGGACCAACTGTTCCCTTACAAAGGGTTAAACAAACTCACTGTAGGAACATATAGTGCAACAAGCTGTGTGTCCTTGTGTTACATGAGTTTAAGATTGTATTTAGACAAAATTATATTAGAAGATGTTTCACTTCCTAAGACAACAACCTATCAGTGCTTACTTTTGTGCCTTGGGACAATTAACGTTCCCGGAAAAATTTATGAATGAAATAAAATTTTCCTTGATTCAAGAATTATTTCTGGGAGGTGTTTTGACATTCAGCAGTTCTAGGAATGATTTAGTTACAATCATGAAAGGTGTAATATTTCTACCAATGCTCTTTTAATGACTTTGGATTGCATTGGGTTCCATGGACTTGTTAAGCAGAAGACATAAAACACCACAAAGTTTATGCCTATATACATGTTACATTCTAATGGAAACCAGGTAGTAATAAGCCATGGTACAACATCGCTAAATAAATAAATGGAAAGAAGCCATCCTCTAACCAATTCAATTGGATTACGAGTTTTTATTAGGGGACCAGGGAAAAGGACACCAAATTCAGCTTCTGTCAAACTATGGGTTTAGTGAAATGCACGTTTTTTTATATGACACTACATTTTATCTATAGTGTGCTAGTTGATTAACAATACCATTAAAATGATTATTTATTATCTTTTATTTATATAGTGCCAGCAATTTATGCAGCACTTCATACGATACATATATTCAGGGGGTATGACAAGATGAGAATTGACAGACTAAGACAAACCGATACATTAGGTGGAGAGAGCCAAGTTTACAATCTTGAGGGACAATATACAAAATTCATAATAGTGGTACTCCTCCTCTTGGATCCATTCTTGATTAACTTAATGTGTGTGTTGAAGCCAACGCCAAGGTAAGAGTTACACACTTGGCTTTGGGATTGATTGGACATTATTTGGAGGCGAATAGTTAAATTATCTTAGGGTTGTATTCACTAAAGTGTGCAAAACACAATGTATAGTAAAATCAGTGAGAGAAAGAACAACTGTCCTGCTTTAGTGAATAAACCCATTATTCTCATGCAGCATCTTGATTGCTGGACTCCGCAGATGTCGTTGTTTATCTAAACTATATACAAACAATTTTATGAATTTAGTTAACATGCAATCATAGCACAACAGATAAATATATGGTTCATTATGAGAACATTAATTGTTCAAAGGATCAGAAAACAGTGTAATTCTTCTAAAAATAGACTTTATAATACTTGCTGTGACACATAACTCCACAAAGAGGTGATTTGTATACACTTAAAGCATACAACTCTGACTTTGTTTACAAACTATTTATGATTGAAAGTGCTTGCTTGGTAACGTTGAAGGCATCTGGCTTCCATTGTTCCGTTCCGAATGTAACACACAGTTTAATTGCGTGTGTTTTCTCTGTGATAGAGATGGGCTGTTGCTGAGGAGCACATGTGAGGACGTCCTGTCTCAGATCACCGTTAATCTCATAGGGCCAATCCAGACATGTAAAGTGGCCATCAGAGGAATGGTCCAGCAACAGGGAGGAGCCATTGTCAACATAGGTAAGATGCATGATGGCGGCCAGTAACAAGGCTATGAATACGTTTGAGGGAATTCTGCAGAGTTCCTCCCGTGCATTTGCAAAATGGACAACTTATCATATGTGCATTAAATTGCATGTGATGGTTGGAGTGTCCCTTTTAATGCCTTGGCCCTAGGCTTATCTCAGGGGCCCATTTTACTTGTCCCTTGGACCCATCAACGGCTGGCAGGGACATGCCAAGGCTGCGGTGGAGGTCTGTGCAGACAGAAGCGGTGCTCACTTGATAATGTGCAAGTATTATCATTGTACCAAGTCATGGAGAGTTGTGCCGAAGAAGACATGAATAGTGCCCTGTCTTATTGCAGCATCTGGTGTGACCCTGAGTAAGAAACATTAATAGTAATAAATACTAATTAAACTAAGTAAATATATTGATTAGAATCCCTACAAAAATACCATATATAAACCATAACTTTTAATAAATCCCCTAAAATAATTAATGAACAAAGGTAATCCTAACAATTTATGGATGCTGTCAGTGAAAGTGTTAAAAACCCACTGGTATAAAAAAAAAGTTGTGTATCTAACTATTTCAGGGCAAAACCACCGCAGCTAGTGATTGTATACATATAGGGATTGGGATCTCTACACTCTCTTTTCATAGAAAGATCAGGTTTTAGCCCATTTATATTGCTAAATAACTAGATGAGCCATCCGTAATTCATTAAAAAGAGGGGAAGTTCGCATGGCCAACAAATAACACGTTCCTTAATTATTTTAGGGGAATTAATTATTAAAAATAAAAATACTAAAAAGACCGTAAGGGTCTGGCACTGCTATATTTTTTATTATTGGGCTGCTTCTACTCTATAGCCTTTGCCGGCAAATCTCCTGCATCCACTAGATGGCACAAACTAATAGCGAAGTTAATCAGTTCACCCCATGTCATGGATAGCTCATTGCACAAAGCAAAATAAATCATTGCCATAAATCTCCAGAAAGAACAATTGACACTGCTGACTCTTTACAAGCTCTAACCAACCCGTCCGGATAACCCACACCAGGCTAGCGTTGGCCCGTTGCTGTGTAAAGATTGTCAGTCGGGAAATCTATTAAATTTCCACCCCCCTATAATTCTTACCATGGTGAATATATGAATGCACACATGTATGTCACATTTGTCACAGCGATTTACACCCTGCACACCAGCTAGCCGTGAAGTAGTTCTGTGTGCTACATAAATCTGTGTATCTGTGAAATTAAAATAACTATATAATTATTAGAAAAACCCAAATTTATTAAAGAAAGGTTATCTTCCTTTTCTCCGGACTACAATGTTATTCCTCCTCATTATATTATCGCTCATTGTTGGTTGGTCTGTACTTTCATCAGCATAGATCTACACTGTCCTGCTCCAGCAGCTGCAATCGGCAGAATGTTATGTTATAATCCAATGCTCAGACTTGCAATGCAGAAGGGGCATGCATGTCTGTACCTATAAAGGTATGGACCTTGGATCCTTCGGTCTTCTGCTCTGGGCCTGTTGGAGGGAGATCTCCCCAACTCTGCCTGAACCCCAGCACCCCAACTCATGATAGAACTGGGCTTATTTTTTTACACCTGACTAAACTTGAATGCTTCTACTTTCCTATGTGGTTTCCTGACTTCATATAACTGCAGGCAGTGTTGTTGGACACAAAGGGAATTTTGGCCAGAGCATTTACAGTGCCAGCAAGGAAGGATTGGTAGGCTTCTCCAAGTCTCTTGCTAAAGAAGTTGCCAGGAAGAACATTCGAGTCAATGTGGTTGCACCAGGTGAGCTTTTGTAATCAACACTTAAGCCTGTTTTGAACCAGAGGTGTGTGAATGTTAATCCGAATTGGATATTACTCTGAGTACTTGGTTTGATGTCATAATGTAACTACAATCTACGTGATCCAGTAGTAGTATGTGTGATACATATGTATCAGACGATAGGATGTACCGGTATTATTTGGTGTACATAGCTTTTATGCTTGGTGGACTAACCATTTTAGGTGAGTGGTTCACTTTACGTTCTAAGACATATTAACGTGTCTGTACTACATATTAAGGATTCAAAAAGTGAATCCTCCTTGTATGTCGCAGACACCTCATTGGGGATAGACGCATTTTGCTTATTTTACTGCATAATTGAAGATGAGAACCCCTAGCTGCTCTAACTGATCTCTATTGCATTTTAAGGATTCATTCGCACGGATATGACATCACACCTGCAAGAAGATGGGCTGGCCAAAGGCATCCCACTGGGCAGATTTGGAGAGACGGAAGACGTTGCGCAAACAGTAGCATTCTTGTTTGAAGCCTCGTACATCACCGGCCATGTGCTAGTGGTTGATGGTGGATTACAGCTACAGTTTTAAGAAGCACTTAATTAATTAATCCTTATATGACAAAAAATGGAAATAATCCTCATAGCGACTATGGATTCTTTCCCCATGTGGTGAATATGGTCCTTAATTTCCCATACAAAGCGACATCCGGTGCTGTCTCTGCCTTGTGTGAACTGCATAATGTCCTTCAATGATTGTTATATGAAAGGAATAATGTATTACTATATTTCAAATTATAATATATATGTGGCAATTCGATGGAATATATGAGTGGTATATAAAACTATTACAAAACACTATTGCATTGCATGATGGAGAAAAGCAGTATTGTGGGAGCCTAGGTGTCTACGCACCATTAACTCATCAGCCCTGGTGGCCCAACACTGCATTTATAATACTATGCTCAAAGAAGGTTAATCATTTTTCAGTTTTATATTGTCATATAGATGACTGAGTGCATGAATGAAACAAAGCATTCAATGCATCAAATTCTGTACTTTTAATAATTGCTATTGTTCAAAACATCTTATTCACGTGCAATGTATACCCTGGGGGTAAGGGCATGTTACTTTGGGTGCTATAGGCTATTTGCCCTCTGTCTGATGTCTGTGTTGCTTACATTGGTTTTGGTGAGATCACTTATTTTTGAGGTGATGAAACATGAGGTTAACATTCCTCCCAGAAATCTAATAAAAGTGATTGAGTTCTGGTGTTTGACTACTGTCCCAAAAGTTGTACCTGTGTTCACACCTTAGCTTGTCATTCAGGGATCTGTAGCCCTTTCTCTCTTTAGCAATGAGAAAGACACCGGGCAAACAAGGGATTCATGGCAGAGCAGCATGTTGGGACCCACTGAGAAGAACACGAACACTCCTCTAGAGTTTGCCAAAAAGCACTTAGACACTGCTCGAGAGATCTAGAACAGCATTCATAATTATTATTTCTAATGATTCATTAAATTACATGTGTTCCTTTTTAACACATTTATAATACTGATCACATATATATGCTAAACGGCATGTGTGAGGTATATGATGCTAATGCAGAGAGGTTTACAATATATATGTATATATATATATGTATATATATAAGGGATGTGGACATGTGTTAAGAGCTAGTTAAGCTTAATTGGACCTAACAATTCAACTACTTTGATTCCAATGGGTTGGTGGGGTGTTTGCTTTGATCTGCTTAGACAACCAGTCATTTTTAATTGAAGATGACATTAGTTGTGATAAACATGTAGATCAGCAGTTACTTGCTTGTCTGCAAGCTCTGGCTGTTAAATCTGCCGGCGTGCAGAAGTCAGCTGGCCCATTAGGTTTTGGTTCAAGATCCAGTAACTATCAGTGCCCAAGATGCAGAAAATCAGGCAGGGAGCAAACACATTTTTACCCCACTGCTCATACTCACCCTACTCTACAGTAGGACCTTTTTATTGTACTTCTCAGGGCAAACAATTAGGGTGATGGGGTGTGTGATCTGCAGAACAGACTCCCGGCAGAAGTGGTAGAGGATTTTACAGAGGGAGGGGTTTAAACACCCATCAGCTATCATGAGGACAGGACCAGTCATATGTCTGTGTGTCTTTTTAAGGCAAAACTTAAATATACTGCATTGCACATGCATTTAATTGTACGTAGTCTGTCGCAATGGGTTTTGCGAATGGTTTCCATGCTTGTAAATATTAAGGGCTCTGTCGCTTAGCAAGGATCCGCTCAGATAATCACATCGGCAATACTCGGCAATGTTTCAGAAAACTTGGCTCCTAGTTTCGCAAGGCGGAGAAAATATTAATGGCTTTTGTTAAACGGAAATTCTAAGGGTAAGGAGCTTATGATCGCGTACACATACAATCTTCACTTTGCCCATAAATGACAAATTCCATGGGAAAAAAAAAACCTTGTGCGAAGAATAAATTGTTTGAAGAAACAATCTTTTATTTAAACTCCTTGCATAGCAATTGTCATAAAAACCTTCCCCACAAAAGTACATTTGTCCTCGTTATTTAACGTATGTTGATGTTAAACTCCAAATGGTTTCAGCTCATTACATAAGCCGACAGACGGAGGCCCTTTATATAAATACAGATAATTGATGGAATAACAACGTGGGTGAAAATGAACCATTACCTAAATAACAAGTCACATCGATAGAGGTGTTTGGCGGATGATACAAGACAAGCGGTTCTTTAGAATTATGATAGGACAGCAATGTAGCCCATGTTTAACTAAGCAGTGAAATTCTAGTCGAGATGCAAGCGACGTTCGTCCATGTTAAAAAAAAAACAACAAAAACCTTCCGGCCCTTCCATACGAAATGACGTAGTGAATCTGGGCAACTTGCTCTTTCTTCACGGCTGAATGCGATCGCTTGCCATATATAGGCGCTTATGGTATATAAGTCTTAAATGCATCGAGGATAACTGCGTTTAATCAATCAGCACCAAAAACTGTATTACGCTATTGCACTACAATAAAAGGGTAAAGAATTAACTTGTATAAAAAAAAAGCCACTAATGTATATCCCTACATCAATACATACAGTGAATTATATATGTGAAAAAAGATACATATGTTGTATAGCCCAGATAAAACAGGTCAATACTTAATATAAATTATGATGTGTGCTTCATACAAGGAATTCGGTGTCTTCCTTTCTAGGCAAATTACTGCCGTACCATCGGTATTGTTATACATCTAGTCTGGATTTTTTGTTATGTGTATTGTTTATAAAGCAATGGTTTCCACAAACTGCTCCAGAGATGCAATCATGCTACTTGTGTGATAACCGAAGAAAACCAATTGTGTCCTTACAAACCTGACTCCTGCTTTACACCAGGTGGCAGCAAATCCAACCCTGGCTTTGAATGGCATCCAGCCCTTCTTTCCCAGGCGGTATGAACAAACTAGTAACAGCTTTAGTGCAGATAAATCCAACTCCACTTGCTTTTAGTAAAAGTGGTGCCAGCTTCATTATAATAGCGAACAAGCCATGCTCTTAATATATAGGTTTTTGTGAACTTTTTGACACGTTTATTTTGTGATGTAGAAATTGGCAGTGACGTTTGGTAAGAGGTAGTTTACAGATGGGGTATTTGCTGACACGCATCTATTACTTTACTATTGAGTGGATTGTTGAACAGTTAAAATATCTTTAGGCAGGATCTGGTGTGGACATTTTGGGCTCCAGAAGGCAATCTGCACCCTAGCTTGATTTTCTACAGCCCACTCATCTTTTTCGGAGACCAATTTAAGTGACCTCCGGGAGATTTGGATCATTGTTCTATTCCTTAAACGGGATCCCAGAACAACGCAGCTGCAAGGAGTGACGGACAGCTGGCTGCTTAGGGGTTCTACAGGACCACTAAGCCCTCCCGATTCTCACCAGTCATCTCAATAACTGCATTCTTGCTAAGCATTTGTGCTATTTCAAGACTTGTTACCATTTGTCATGGCAATCATTTAGCTACCTACCCTTTATTAACCTTATCAGTGATGCTAGGTGGGCTAGTTGTGACTATTCCACAGAATAGGTTTGTGTAGTGTAAGGCATGTGACCTGTTTATTGAAACATTGCTTTCCAACTCTCTAGTGTGCAACTTTCCAAACATTTAGTATGTAAACAGAATCTGCTAATATCTAAAGTCCACCATCTGCACTTTCGTTAAGCACCTACTGAATTACATCCGGCCCCCGTCTATGTTATTTTTTCCTGGTCACACCAAGGATTTTGTGTCTGGCCATATGTTAATACGTACTCCTAGAAAGAAAAAAAAAAAGCCCGTGGTTTATTGGGCTTCCGGAACACACAGGTATTTTACTGACCTCATCTGTCATTAGTATGAGTAAGAAGAACGCAGGCCACCCTTGGAAGTCAACGCATTCATGGACATCTGTGAACGTCCTGATTTCCTGCCTTTCTTGTGTTTTACAGACCACTCTCTGTGGCTCAGGTGTTAGTTTGACTTTGGTTTTGTGGTTTAGAAGGTTTCGCCGGTGAATAAACAAATGCATAACAAAAACCTTAAACTATGTAGGCACATTTCAGCCTCTTAAATGCCACAAAGTGCACTATTAATATTTCCAAGCAAACACTTAAGGATGTGAGAAGAGAAAAGCACAAGAAGGTTATTAAAAGCTGTTAACATCTACAGCCCGGTGAACTGTTGTGTGTCCCGACAGCTGGACAGCATCCTCGGCGCACGTTTCCTTTACAGTTACAATAACGAAAATGCAATTCATACCCCAAACAAGGCATACTGATACTTACTGAGCACATAGCAATTCACCACCACAGTCTCGTTTGCAATCATGACATTAAAAAAAAACAAAAAAACATACTTTTGGTGCCTAAGCACTCCAACATAAAACATTTCAAACTTTTACCCTCAATGGCTAAAAAGGCACTGGCAAGTCCAAGAAATCTTGCATCCTTAAGGAGTTTTGGTACAAATTTGCTTAACAGGTAAGAAAGCTTTGTTTTTAGAGCAGTGAGTGATATGTTAGTGCCATGGATACATCAGATTTTTTTTCCCTCCTTTGTTATTTTCTAGTCTGTTACACACATAGTTAATATGCTGCTTAACATGTTCTTATCAGTTTAGCCCAAGGCGTGTCTGATCTGTTACAGGTGTGAGAACACTGCCAGCCGTCAGCTGAGGCTTCCCATGTTTTCCCCTTGTGGCAGCTACAGAAAAGTCCTAATATCCAATCTACAGGTCGTCACTCTCAATCAGTGCAGGGTGCAGGTGCACGGGGTTGGCTTCTGGCAGAAAAGCTGCTTTGATGTCCAGCCCTTGGTCAGAAAGTGCCGCGTATCGACTGGTTGATGGCCGGACTTTCCTTGTCTTGGGAGCTTGCTGTTGCCACTGAGCTGTGGATGAGTAGAAAAAAAACACAAAACTTCAGAAAGGAGAAGCACTGCGGTATACATCATCTTCTTATATCTTTGGTTATATTTTAATCATTTCTAATCGATTGTTTCAGAACATTCACCGCTTCCTATGACTGTCTAGGAACTGCATTTTATCTAGTCAAGAGTTTTAAAACTAGGATAAAGTCTTGATTTAATAACGTGTGAAATGGAAAGATTTATGCTTTTATCTTGTCACCCATTAACAGAAAAATGTAAAACCTTTTTTATATGGTTTGCATAAAAACCAAGAGAGATGCTGGCATCAAGTTTCTGCTTTGTTCTTAATGAATATTTTTGTTTAGGGAAACAATACAGTCCTTATGTCTATTAAAAAATCCACAATATATAAATGGTTTTATACTTACTATGTACATCAAGTCTTGCAGTACAAGACACAATGCCAGCCTCGTTCTTTGCCGAAACAGTGTACCAGCCAGCATCTTCTTTTGTGGTACCCTGGATCAGTAGGCAGAGGTATCCATAGTTATCTTGATGCATGCTGTGAGAAGAAGAACCCCGGTTATTGTAAGAGCCATTGCGTCACAATGTTTGTGTATTTGTATTCGCCATTGGTAAATATAAATAAGAATTCATAAAGGAAGAAAAGCAAAATAATAACGTTAACAACCTGACTCTCTCGGTGTTGTAAGTCAGTGAATCGTTCTCCTTCTTCCAGAAGATCTGTGGTGGGGGGCTTCCCGATACACGGCACTCCAGTCTGACGGGGTATCCTTCCGTTACCCCTGTGTTTTGGAGCTTCTCCACGAACACAGGGGGTTTGTGGGCATCTTTAGCTGCATGATTAAAAAGCACAGTAGAGTTATAACCATTGTCAACTGAGGAAACATACATACCTTTACATTAAACTCTCCTTTGTCATTACATATAATGCTAAGCGGTGTTATGTTGGCGCATAAACAGAAGCCGTAGGAACTCATCAGCTGTACTGTGCAGCTATACATGGGCTAAGCATTGAGCTTTATGCCTTCCAACAGGCTAACGCTATCTCGTTTAGCCTGGTTCTAGCTGTTTGCTGACAACACCCTCGCGAGAACTGTACCTGCCGATCCTGAACTTTGGGTTTTGTGAATATTTCCCAAAATGTGCCTACATTTTCTATTTGTGGCCCAGTGTCCTTATGGAGACGGCACCCGCCATGTATCGTGAAGCCAAGTGAGTCCAATGACAATGAAGTCTTCTTTTGACTCTTATTGAGTCCGTTCACAAAGTGCACACCTGCTCCTCTATTTCTGTTACCAGCATGTAACGCAAACAATTGGTGGGTCACGGAAAATGTACCTTTTTATACTTCCCTTCCCAGCTACACATCTTCAAACAAGCTGGGTTTACTTAGAGCTCTCTGTCGCACTTTTTTCATTTAACCTAAACTAATTTAGCTTAATATAGTTTATGATGTCCTTTATTTACTAAAAGTTACTGTTAGCTTTACAGTAAAAAAAACCTTTCTGTAATGACTAACTTGTATTATTATTATCATCATATTTTGAATCTTTCAGGGTCTTAATATTAAGTGTTCAAAATGGAAGCTTTACAGCCCAACCTCAGAATAAAACATGTATTCTCTCCTGGAGGCTGAAACATGTAAGAATCTATATGATGCATCATTCACATTTTGAGTCTTTCCAATATTGGGTCTTTTATCGGTAGATTTGGTGGTTTTGTAGGACCGTACTAATGTCTAGTTTGGAAATCCCTGGAGACACCAGGCTTTTCCCCCCCATAATTTTAATGTATAAATAGTGTTGGATCACTGGACTGAAGTAATAAAAAAAGTAAATTTTTCCCTACATTGAACGTACTGACTAAATCAAACTTTCCAATTCATTCTCATGTACAACAAGGAAATTGTGGTAGGGATATAATTAATACAGGGTCACGGATCTCGCTAACAACAGCGAAGCATTAATATTGAAGGAGCGGCCAAGTCTGCAAATCACTTTCCGTATGTGGACACCTACGTTCAGTTTGGGGTTATTTTATGGTTGGGAAACCTGTGATCAGTAACATACAACAATGTTAGAACAACGATCACACTGTATTAATGACGTTAAAGTTTTGTTTCGATACAAAACGCTAATTGAGTAATCTGCTGAGGATCAACCTAAGACAATACTTTACACACTGGTACAAATTCAGCAAAGCCAAACATCAAGTTTACGTACATAAGCACGTTCATGCCGGTATAAGATTTTACTTTGTAATCTGCCTGTCTATTCTGGACGCTGAAAACATGGACAATGCTAAACCTCACCAAGAAGTTTTCTAAACACACGGAAAACCCTTCCAAGAAGCCTCTCCAAACAAGACGACAAGCAGAGCTATTGCAAGGCTTTCCAGCCTTTGCGAACGTTGGACTTTGCCAAAAAAGGTCTTGAGGTGCGTATGTGCTGCTCTCCAGATCCGGCTACATTTTTCATGTGACCAGAAGTCATAAACCAAATGCACTAAAATAGCTGTGAGTTTTCAAGTTTATGCCAAAGAGTAATGGGGAGTCCCCAACCTCCTTCCATTAACCCGATCGAAATAGAACAGCCCTATCTGCCGTCCCCCCATCCCTATGGTTTCAAAGTGAACACAAGGCTAGATTGTTCTCCGAGTAAAAAGAACTTGCTTTCCAAGAAAAACAGCCATGTGTACTTCATTCATCAGTTATATTTCGGAAAAAGCCATGGTAATTGAGTCTGTTCCTAAGTCTGCCAATTAAAATTATATTTAGGAATATTTACAAAGTGATAAACTGTTTGCGAGAGAAAACTTCAATATTATTCCACAGAGCCTCATTATAGAGGTTTTTGTGTTAGACACATTTTTTTTTTTATCGTGCTGACATTAACAAGACTTAAAATGTAGATCAAAAGCGCAACAAAGCGAACATAGGGACGGCAGAGGTGCATGTTTATGAGGTCACAGGTGCGGTACCTTTGGCAGCTTTAGCTTAATATAAGCTGAGTGGCTTTAAAATGATGTATATGAGAGTATCGGAAACAGTGAGATGCCCATAAAACAATATGACACAGGATAAAGATATGGCCTCATATTGCCTACAATGGAGAGTACAGATTAGATCTCAATGCCTTCTCGTTTTGTCATGCAACTTGTTCCACACTTTCCTTTCGGAGACTGGTAGATGTTTCATTAAAGGAACCTACCGGCAACAATGAGTTCAAGACTGAATGAATTCTCCCCAGCACGGTTTGTGGCGACGCAGGTATATATTCCAGCGTCTCTCGTAGTTACAGGTTCAATCACCAATGAATGAATGCCGTTCTCTCGCACCAGCATTTTGTGAGAGGTATCTGGACGAATTGGTCTTCCGTTCAGCTGCCAGCTCAGGTCAGGTGTGGGCAGTCCACTGACCTAGGGGTAAAACATCTAACATTAGTACTCAGTATTACAGTATTAACACCTGTCAATCAACATTTAAACAAGAACGTATGGGCATATGTTTTAGGAAGAGCAGTCGGAGTGCGGCTGGTGGGTGGACCTGCACAAAACAATACATATCAAACTGTGTAAGCAACAAATAATTTATTTCTACTCTACTATATCTCGGGCGTCTCGGGCTTGCACCCTTCACTCTTGAAGATTATTAGTTGAGAATATGACATTAAGCCGCTTTAAGCGACAAAAGGCAAGGAAAACTAATTTCTCTTTCAACACAGTCCAGATCCATTACCTGGACTCCGCAATCTAAGCTTTGCTCAAATTTCCTTTCCCATGGGAAGTTCTCAAGAGAAGGAAAGAAACGTGGAACTATTCTCTCTTTGAAGCATTACCTCATTACCCATGTGCCAATAATCCTTAAATTGCATACCAGCGATGTTTGAATTGCTTAATCCTTCCTACGTAGTATCAAAATGCTTTGAGCTATCATGTGATATGATTTATGCCACCAGCCGTGTTTAAGCTTGAAGACAAATAAAGACGGACGGTTACCTATTGTGTAAATTACTCTTCTGCAAACACAAACTGGGATTTGTTGGAGAAAAAAAGCTTCTGAGATCTTCGGTGCTTGCCAAAAAAATTATGTTGGCAAAAATCAGATCCCAAGCACTCTACAGGGAGCTTAAGAATGTGGGAAAACAGTAGTAATTCTAGAAAACATTTTGCACGGCAAGTAACAATAAAGGGAAGAGGCATCTAAAACCAAAACATAGTTTTCACCATCCATAGTATAATTACATATGAAATAGGTGAGTCCGTGAATCAAGCCATATCTACATATTACATTTTGGCCAATACAGGAAAACCCCATTGTCTAAAATAGACCACCTGCGTAATATCTCGGCTTCTAATGTTCTAGCCCTTTTCACACGAGGCAAGACCCTTTGATCACGTCTTGTCTTTGTAGGTTAATAGTGGGAACACAGAAAGAACAAATTACCCAATCCTATTCAAATAATGGAACTAAATCCTATGATTCTACTGGTGCTACTAACACCGGTTGGTAACTTTAAACAAAAGTACTAAATAATAATAACACCAATAATAATGCCACATTTATAAATTCTACACAAGTCCTGTAAATAGTCTCCGGCGGACAGTATAATATAATTTGATTGAAATTGCTTGATTGACTGGTTCAAACATCTCACATCTATTTTTGGATGCTTTAATAGCATTGGTGTTTACTGTGAGCAGATCCCTACCTTGCAGTCCATTCTGCAGAGCTTCCCTTCTTGAACAATGAGATCACCGGGAGCCTGCAGGAAGTGCGGACGGAAGAATCTCTCCTGGATGGGTTCATTTTCATCTCCGCTATCTCTTGACCGTGATCTAGGTCTAGAAAAATATTCACGCTGTTTATTTGAACGTGGCCAAATACAATCATCAGCGTGAACAATACATAATAACACAAAGCTATAGTATAGATTTGGAGGGGTGTAGTATGTACTTACCTTCTCATGTGAGGCTGGGATATTGATGTACGTGCGCTCCTTCCTCTTTGGTTCACAGCCTGCACCATTAGCCTTCCTGTGCAACTTACTCTGCCCTGTAATAAATAAAACAATAAGAGGCTACCAATGGTAAATCTACCTTCATGCGCGCCTTTTTTTTCTTCAAGCCTAGAATCCTTTCTGGAATATGGTTGCCCAACCTTTAGAATGACAATAGTACAATACTTAGAGACCTATGGCCGCCCAACACTGCCCAGTAGCATGCGCTACCAAATTATTGTTATTCTGCTCAGGTCATAGGCACTTAAGTGAATAGACACTGTATCTAAACACATAAAAACCAGAAGACAGTACACAAGAATTTACCTTTTGGAAAATAACTTGGTCCTATAGGCCGATAATCTCATATTTGAAAGTATTACATTTTTCAGTAAAAACTTGGAAAGAATTATCTTGAAAAGGTGGGTCCTTAGGGAATGGAGTTGAATACCCATGTTTAACATGGAACTTTTAGAGTATTGTACTGCAAGTAATCTGCGTCCGGTTGAAGATGACACATCCGACATAAACAGAATAAATACTAAGCAGAATGGGGCGAATCTCTAAATAACTCATCACACAGTTTTGTATACACTTGGTGCTGGATGTTGTGTTTCCATCAGCACAGTTTAGTCTTGCTGTTAATTTATGAAAGAAGACGATGCAGGAATTGGCTGATATGTAAGCATATCCTTCTTGTTATTACCACTGTTGGTACGTCACTGTCACATTAAAAGATGAACAATAAACAAAATAATTGCCGCATACATAAAGCGTTTTAATGAGAAACAAACACAAGATCAGAAATCCAGAACCTTAAAAATAAACGCAATCCAAAAACAGACAAACCAGCATGTAGGAAATTAGAAGACAAGTAGCATGGCGTTCACCATAGGAACTACAAAACAAACATTTGTGCCATTTGCAACCTAATTACAGAACCTCTTTCTTCTGTTTCAGGCACATACAATGGGGGAAGCAAGGAAGGACTGAAAGATTGGGGGTTTCGCTTATCTTTAAGCTTGTAAGCTTGCGAGCAGGGCTCTCTCCACCTAATGTATCGGTTTGTCTTTGTCTGTCGATTCTCGTCTTGTTGTACCTCTTGAATGTATGTATTGTATTAAGCGCTGCGCAGATTGTTGGCGCTATACAAATAAAAGATAATTATAATTATCTTAAAAATGACACATTTCTCTTTGAAGCACTACTCTCCCCATCAGGTCTACAATGCGGGTACGCGTAATGCTACATGGACATGCACAGGTATTAGAGGCATTGGTAGTGTGCGAATGGCTGAACCTCGTGGCTACCCATCTGTACCACTAGTATAGGAGTCACTGATCCATGGTATGGAGACGCACTGGAGTCACACGTCATATCAAAAATGACTGCATCTTTAAATATATTGAAAGAATCACACAATGATAATGTTTGAAATAACTATCATCATGAAAAGAAATATCATTTAATGGTTAGAACTGGAATACAAATGACTTTCCTGGCTTCAATCTGGATTGCCTGAAAGTGTCCAAAGGGCCTCTATTATAAGGGAGCTACATGCGTGGATTTATGGTCATCCTGTAGAGAAGACTAACAAGTACGTCTTCAGACCCCCGTGGTTACGGCAGCCATCTTTAAACTTCCCCCAATTCATGTTTCACCAGCGTCTTGGGAACTGTGTGGGTGGGAAGACGTCTGCAAAGATGGGTCAGCTCGAGCTGACCCCTTTTCCCACTTTGAAAACATATATGGGAAAGAGGGCAATTAACCTTTATAACTCTGAGGCCCTGTCGCATAGCAGCGCCAGCAACATAACACAGCTCTGACGTTTACCGTCTTTTCTGTTGCAACGACTGGCGTTTGTTTGCCTCCGAAATAATCCCTTTGGTGTTCCTTACTCAAGCTTTTGCTGCCTGAGCCGACACAGATTTAATTTTAGCTGGAAGAAATATATTAAAACATTCCCTTAATCTTTTATGTCGAAGAAATTGAGTTCTATAGTGGTTAATACCCGAAACGGCTTAAGCGGAGGAGACCTACAGGCTCAGAATGAAAATTAAAGTGTAATCAAGTACAAAAAGCCCACGACGCAGAGAGAGATCTAAAGCTGTGTAAATATCGAGACATTGTTAAAAATGTTTTTCTATTAATGAAACTTAACTGACTCTGGGATACTAAGTGCTGAAAATGTACCGCTGGTTATATCAGGGCACACAGGGTATTGTGTTTAGAAAGGGGCATGAAAAACCTAAATACGTTATATTTGTGTTCCAACAAATAGGAACATTTTTCCTATAACTAGGATCACCAACAGGTAGCTGAACTACAACACCCGATCCCCCGCAATAACAGCATTAGAACTGGGTTTATCAACTAAACGAATTTGCAGACAAGTTGAGATGAATATTTCTAGCATTGATTGAATACACAATATAAAGGCGCAAACCCTATTAAACTTCCCCTGTATGAAGGGCCGAGCTGACTCTCCATAACTCATAGTTAAATTATTGAAATGACTTCAAGATCAAGAAATCTCCCCGTAAACTCATCATCCAGGGGTATCGTGGCCGCTCACTCATGCATAGTGAACACAAGGAGTTAAAAGCTGTCAAACACAACTGCAGGCTCCTGATCTAGCAATGTTGGCTGTCACCAAAAGTGAAATATTTCCATCTTTCAAATGCTAATTAATATCATCTGAATAAACAATTGAAAACAGGAGGCTATAAATGGGTAATAACGACACAACCACGCCATACTCAATGGCTTTTATACACTGTTAACACTTTCCGCCACTCTGCACCATCTGCGTCGGCTGATGTACAGTTTGTTCTCCTCCACAACTTAAACATAACAAGTTTGACACCAGACAAAGCAGGCATTGTCTTGCGGAAGCTTTACAATTCACATAATTCAAATTCAGTTAATTACCTACTGTGTTGTAGCCAGTGGGAGAAACCACAGAGCAGTAGGGAGCGGCGCTCTCTGGTTAATACTCTCACTTACTCCATAACACAGTATCTGTTTCTTCTACAACACGGAAGGGCCCTCAGCGACCATAAAGGCACAGAGGCGCTTTAGATGAGGCAGAAGTTAACATTTAGCTCTCCATCTGTTACTTAAAATATCCACGAGTTTTCAGGACTGGAAAGCTGGGGGAGTTTTAGACTCAAGGATCAGAGTTAAAAATTAAAATAATGAACCAAAACAACAAACTTATAGTGAAATACTTAATGAAATACTCCGGGGTGTAAGAAATATTTGTGAAATCTCCCAAAATATCATAAATATTTCTGCAAGTTCCGATCATGTAGTCGACTAGTCAAATGCATTACGAATACTGCTGCGGCTGCTAATCAAGTGATGGCGGATTCCACAGGTTAACCCTTTGTTAGGTGGCTTAGTCATTGGCATTGGATTGTGGGCCTCATTACCTGTGGGTTTGCAGCCATGATAGTGTAATTCCCATCATCGTCAAGGGCCGCAGCTGAAGTATGGAGGGAGCAGGTCCCGTCTGGTTCCCTTTGAATCCTATAGTGCTCGCTTCTCACAGAGATTTGCTTCCCATCTTTGAACCAATATATCTGTGGTTGGAAGAAAAAATGAAATTAAGCTTAGTTCATCTTGAAACGTCACAGCCGCACACTAATAAGATGTAAAGTGCATGCCAGCGTATTCCCACAGCCCCGTAACAGCTGAATATTGAAGCAGATGGACACGTAGTCCTCTCCAGATTAAAATATCAAACAAATGAACATGTCGGTCCGTAACCAAATGCTATTTTTAAACAAAAAAGGTTTTAAGCACTGCCAAGAATGCTAATCTGTGAAAGGTTGCAAGCCATCCTGTATCTGTGGGCAGCTCATGCATTCCACACCGATGGTATAAAACAGCATGAAATCAGACTCAGGAATCCAGACCCCTTCAAAGACAAGAACACTTAATATATGATCCAGTCTGTAGACAAGTCCATACATGAAAACAATCGATATTTGTATCACCTATGGTAAGTTCATACGTCTGCGATGATGTCAGTCATACAGATAGTATGCTCTTTGTGAAAGCATTGAGTTTTCCTGTCTAACTATTTGCTTGTATTAAAGGTGTCCTTCAAATATATGGATATATTGACCTCAACATGGGGTTCACCTGCCACCAGGAGCAGGGTGCCACGTGACAGGCGCTGTTTGCCTATGCTTTCACCATTGTCAGGTGGAACTGGTTTAAAGTTTAAGAATCTATCTGAGTGGGAATTCTTACTAGTATCACTCAAGAACCTTCCATTGTGTCTCCCTTTGGCCGCGTGGTCATTGCCCTGTCCTCCTCCCTAGTTCAAGACTTTAACACGTCAATGTAGACAGATCAAAACCTGCAATCACATAGTCGTCAAACCTTCTTTTCTCCCCTCTACTTGGTTTAAGCTCCATCCAGTCGGAGTCCGCTGGACAGGCACTGCAATCTATGCAGTTGTTAGGTGAATGCGCCATAGGTGCTGCATGCTATTTGCATCGTTGCAATAAAAACACAGTTGGTAACACAATATGTTAATGATTGTGTTTCTGTGTTTGCCACCACTTTGTATAACACCGTATTACATCATAGCTCAGTAACTCTTCTTTGGAATTTCTTGCAATATTATGCTCTAATGCACCAAAATAATATGATAAAAGCAAATCACAGCCACCAGTTTCACACTTATGGATGTTTTTCCCCGTTACAAAAGCACAGAATTACACAACTAACAGTAATTTCTTTACCCAAGGTACATTTAATACAGTTAAGCTCTTGTACTTAACTGTATGTTGTAGGCATGCGGATGCAGGAATACAGAACTATTTGTCTAAACAAAGGCAGAGCACATAAGCTGGCACAGGAACCAGCGGACCGTCAGGACTTGGCAGGGACCAGTTCTAGTTTAAGTATAGATTTCATCTTAATTACTTGCCATTTAAGAGCAAATTATCGGCATTGTTTTCCATGTTTAAAGGTTCCTTTGACCAGCAAATTATACTTTGAAACATTAACTGATCTGGAATCCATGATTGTAACGTACATCTTGATGGTGATCGCTCATTCGACTCATTTTCCTAACTGATCTAGATACTGATACCTATTGATGCATCTACCATAAAATAGTCCTAAAGCAAATGATACCTATTGATGCATCTACCATAAAATAGTCCTAAAGCAATGCTATATAGTATATACTATAAAGTATATGCTATATAGTATATACTATTACTATAGTATATACTAATACTAGGGTAGACCCCCTTCATCAGGACTGGGTATGGCAGAGTAAGCAGGGGAGTTGAAATGTTTCATGCATGTCTGCACGCATAGTGTATATTTGAGAGTGACATCATTATATTATTTCCTGATATAATGTGATAAATAAAGCAGTGTTACTGAGAATGATGGCAGTTGCTATTTATATATATACATTATAAGCTCTTCGATGCCAGAGGGTATCTGAGGCATTGCTTGGCACGGTCTGCCAGAAAAAAAGGCAGCTGGGACACGTAACACTGCGATCATTCAGCGAGCACAAAACAGGACGATCCTTCCTGCATGACCTCACCTGTTCTCTCATATTCTCTTGTTATTTTGCCTTGGCAGATGTTTTTGGAATCTTTTAATTATTTATTGTTTCTAAAAAAGTCTGTGCAGGTTCAGTACGTTTGATGGAAAAATCCTCTATAATGGCCTGCTGGACGTTACATAAATGGTGGTGATCTGTTTGTAAAAATACATTATATATATATTATATATAATATATATATATATTTAACATAAACCAAAACCAATATACATCCACACACAATATCTTATGTCTTACCTTTGGCTTTGGATTGCCAGTAACTTTACATGTGAAGGTGGCTGGCACTCCTTCAAAAATCTTATAATGCCTCAATTTTGCCTCAAATTGAGGTGGTGTAGCGTTTTCTACTTCTTCATCGTCATGTTCCACTTCCTCATCTGATTCTTCAACAGGGGAACGTTCCAGACGATATTCAATCTCACTGATGAGCCTCTGCTCAAAGCTGGAGACTTTATATTCCTACCAGAGTTTTAAAAAAAAAGCAGAATACCAAAAAATGTAAATGAAGAAATATGTATATGTCAGTTATTTATCACAGTCAGTACACATAAACTTCAACTGGATACAGTGATGGCCGCCTTTGGTTTGGGCTGTTGAATAAAAAAACTTTTGATCATCAGCAAGTTGTAAAGTAGCACAAAATGTGTCCAACAAACACTCATTTTTTAAATTGGAAGGAACAGCTAATTACCAATGCTGACATTATAAAATATATTACATATGGAAACACTAAGTTTTCTTCAAAACATAAAAATACATTTTAGAACAACATGATGTGAGACGTGTAGGATAACGGGTGTGCGTGCTCTGTGATTTCTGATACTGGGCATGTGTTTGCAGGGTGATAACATGCGTGTTTGAGAGTCCTCATTCACCTACATTACCGATTTCAATAATGACATAAATCCTTGCGGACTCTCACTGACACACGCATCTGAGCTTTGTGTTCCATAACAGGCAGCCTCGCGTTGGTCGGACCAGCAGAGCCCGTAAGTTTGTGAACAGGGCTCTATAAAATTCATCAGTTTGTCTCTGGCCATCCCCAATGAGCTTCCCTACAAGAAGGCTGGGGCTACTTCCACAGTTGGATTAGCTGGACTTCTTGCCATAGACACAAGTTCCCTTTTATTAACACCGCGTCCGAGCTGGAAGCAGCACAGCAGCTACAGGACTATCTCTCCTCCATCCCCGATATGTAGGCAAATTCTCATTCAGTGATATAGGCCTCTGAACTTGTTTCCGTGCGACACTCCCCATTCACTACTAATCTTTCTTCAATATAACAGCAAGCAGATGTATGCCAACAGTCACGCTAAGTCAACATCCACTATAAAGGCAAGCTGCTATAGTTTCAAATGTGACTTAATGAATATTTGTAGTACGTAAGCGCTACATACAAAAGAGGGAATTTACTTTGTTGGATCGAGGTAAAGAAATCAACAAACCGGTCTCTACAGAACTGACACAACGTTGAAGGTTGACTTAAACAGCTTCTATAGATCGTGTATATTCATCTGCTTACTCTTAAAGGTAACACGCAGAATTCAGAGAATTATGTGAGTTTAACATTACTATGCTTTATTAATTTCCGACAGGGACATTTACTACAGGGGTGACCTTGGCTTTAAAATTGATCTATACTGCATGAGGTCACAAATTCTGAAAGCCCTGATGACTCTGCGGACATTAATTACAGAAGCTTGCAAGGTCATGTCAGAAGAACATAACCGCAACATAATTTCTTCTCTGTTTTTGTGGCGCTGTAGGAGATTAATAATTAAAAACAATTAAAAGAAACTAAACTAAAAAAGTAGGCCTTGCTGCACCATGTTCTATTACCGGTAATAATTCTACATCTAGTATATTGTTGTCCGCCTTTCAAAAGGCCACATTCCATTTAGAGGCTGCTGATGGGTGGCCAAAAACTACGGTAAAATATGACATAAATAAAAACAACAACATATGTTTCACCTTTGTCTCTTTTTACTTTCTTTAACTGGTGTTACAAGGTGTTAAAATCCCCACAATTTTATACTATTCTCTAAAGAACGTATTTCTCGAGAAGTCCTATGGAGGATTTCCACCCTGGTTCTGGCAAATACTGCAGAATGGAACGCGGTATAAGAAACGTACAATTGCCAGAATATTTTGAACAGGATCTTTCTAGAACTAAAAAGAAAACAGTAGAATATTTTGAAAGCTCATTTTTAACCCGAACAAAAATCTAGTAACAAAAAACGGTTCCCCTTTGAAGCTACGTCAGTGTCACAGATGAGATGTCAGCGTCAGATATTTAAGTAACCACATGGTGAAAGTAAGCGCCCAGTGAGGCGCGAAGCGTGTACAGTTTTCCTTTGATTATTTTCCCAAGCTGATTGAATACGGATCAACTTTTTTTTTAAATAAATACCGACTGGAATAGAAGTTAAATCGGAGCAGGCGGTTATTATCCGCTGAATTTGAGCAACAAAGCAAACATTATAATTTGGATCACCTTGCTGGGCTCTCTTTTTAGAGACATGGTGAAAGTCTTTTCCTTAACCTTTTCAAATTAGACAATCCCCATCAATTTTATGATCGCCTGCTTATTTTTTAAATATATATATATTTACACAATACATTATGAATACAGGGATTTCTGTATCCAGTGTGGCGCAGGTTATCTAAAACACGAGCATTGTGTTTATTGTGTGCTTTTCAGAAGTGAGTCAGTACTTGTATTTAGAATGGTGAGCGCTCAGAGGCATTTATTGAAAGCAAACAAAACACTCACGTCATGCGGTTAATACAATTTATCGCATGCGTGACAGACACGTACTGATGTTTTGGGATTTCTCTTCCTTACCGTAACCATTAGAACGAACCCTTCCTACGTTCAGTGACTTAAATTAGCTATGTCGTCGTGTTTTTCTACAAATGCTTTTGTCTTGGTTCTACACAGTTAAATATGAGTCACGATACTCAAACATTCACACAGGATGGAGTAGAGTGGTGAGAAGAGAAGGTGAGGAGAGGTGAGGAAGAAAAGTAGAGAGAGAGAGAGAGATAGGAAAAAAAATAACCTTTTGCATATCAAGTGGTCTTTCTACAGAGTCATCGAGAGAGGTAACTTCCTGGAAAGGTAGAAAACAAGATGAAAGGGGATGAGGAGGGTGACTTTTACTTCACCTCACAGGATCTATCTGCCTGCACGTTATCGGCCTGCAGGGTGTGAAGAACGTTGACCATGTTATCAGTATTATCGACATGCGTTACCTTTTCTATCATGGCTAACATCCAAAGTGCTCTACTGAATAACGTTTGCCATGACACTGAGCCAAGGCTCATCCAGAAATGTCTGCTCTATATCTCAGGGTACGCTACTAATTCCACTTATATTAAATTTATGTCTAATCTACACCGTTTTGTTTTTTTTTTAGCTATTCCCGTTTGGGATTACATTAGAGGACAGCTTTATGGTTATAGAGGACAGCTCTATGGTTTTTACTAGCATGCTGGTCCATTGAAATGTTTGGAATACTTATTATAGAACTACGCAAAGCAAGCATTCCTCTAGATTCATGGCACCTTAGTTGGCATCTATGGCAGGACTACAGGCCTTAAGTGCTAGTCATGCACCAGAGCATCCCACAGACAAACAGTTAGTTGTTCTATAACATGCTAATTCTAAAATGCCTAAAACTCTTTTAGGCCCCCAAGCTTAACATTTATTCTGTTGAGCCTATTCATCAGATGATGATTTTTATAAACGTATCTATCCTGCTGTTATAAACCGTTAACGGGACAGCTAATAGCTTAAACTAACCTCCGCGGAAGGGTCTGCATAAAGGAATTATTAGACTTCAACAAGTTACGATTCTAATTTTGCAGCAACACCGGGGGGCTTCGTACGTAAGTCCATGTGATGTCAACGCTCTGCCCTCTACTCTGGTAATGCCAATGTATTGGCCCCAGTAACAAAAATAAATGTAAATAGATATGTGCTTAATGTGAATTTGCCAGTTTCGACAGTTCTTGCTAGCATAGTTCAAGAGATTATGTGGTTTTGCTTGCGGTAACATGGATAGTCATTCTCTTAAGAGCTAAACAGAGATCTTCTGCTTTTATCTGGGACCATCCAACGCTTCCTGTTTTAGCTGCCACTAAATAAATAAATACCCGGGAACAATGTGCTGTTTATTAAGTAAACGTTTAACTAAAGGCTGTGGGTGAAGCATTAAGATGAAGCTGGAATATGTCCTAGTATAAGAGACCAGAGAAAGAAAAACAAGTTGCCAGAGGAAAAAAAAAGAGATAACATCAGGAATAATAAAAAGAAAAAAAAACCCTACACTTTGCTATGGAGATACTGTGTACATAATTCATTTTTGATGCATAATTCATCTGTGAATAATTTATTTCTTGTTTTTTTACTGCCTTATGAACACATTCCAATGGCAATCGAGGGACTGACTGGCCGGCAAGCAAAATATTTGTCTTTTTCAAATAAGAAGCAATTATATGTGGGTATTTCCCACATCTTAGCTATGGGGGAATGCACTATAAAAAATTCCTTATGTATGACTACATACGGAAAGGACCCATTTGTGTTGTGAGAATTGACAAAAAAGTATGTAACAAGTTTGCATGATTTTGTATGGGTGCCGCACGTAACGATGGATTACACATTTTACCCGAATTTCCTGTACATTATTTTTTTGAGCTGTACCTGCGCGTTTGAATCATCTTCTGGCTCCTGGATATTGAAGACTGTGGCAACACTGTCAGCACCAAGCAACCTGCGAGCCATCTTCTCTTCATAGGTTAATTTCTAAAACAAACAGACCGCCATGACAATTGTAATCTGACACCTCATATAAAAATATATTAGTACTGCTGTAGCACAAGAACCTACAAATAAAATACCATGAATGCAGATTGAAATACTGCTTCCTAGGATAGGCTCGACTGGGATGGAGAAACTGTCCAGATGATACCCCAGCCATAGTTCTCCCAGCAAACCCCACACTATTCTGGTACAAAGAGGTGAAATGTAAGCAATCTCCATAGAAACCAGCAGAATATTTCTGATGACTGCCCTTAATCTACACATCTAAAAATTTTAAATATGACCCAAACCTTATATCACAAACCATTCTCTAAGATACATTATATATATATATATATATAATATATATATATATATATAGACATAGAGGATGATAACACATGGAATGTATTAAGGCTACCATCTGGTTCTTCTTTGCCAGGGGGTGAACTATGCACCTATATTATATTATTATTACAATATATATATATATATATATATATACATTTATATACATATATATATTATGTGTTCTTAGTGCATTACCGGCTGGCCGTTGTTCAGAAATTCCTCCTTGAAACGCAGCTTTCGCTCCAGATCTTGTATGACTGCATCTTTTGTCCCCTGTATCTCTTCGTCTGATGCTATGCGGGTGGTGCGCCCGGATCTCTTTGGGAACCCTCTATTGGAGGAAACACATGACAGATATTTACTATTATTTACTATGACCAAAACCTTTCATGACACAAAACACACAGGTGTGACCCTAAATACAAACTCCCTGCGATTGTATTCTAATCTGGCAGCTGCATTCCTATATATTTTAATAATAAAGGCATGCTGGAAACCCGATAACGCTAAATGTCAACTATACTCCGTGTTTAAAGGATGTATGGAATTAAAGGCTCATCCTCACTATTACGGGTCAAAGCAATTTCATTTGGCATTTTGTATCATTACACTGAGCCGTGGAGATCACTTTCAATGAAGTGCAGCAGGACAACGGTGATTTCACAAAAAATACATGCAAATTCAGCCTGGGTTATTCTACACGCTTGAACGGTCTTTCCCCCAACAGGACAAAACCTTCCTTCTGCTTACGATTCCACGAATATCAACAGTAATTGCATTGTAACCTTGCTTGCGCAAGCCATTACCGCCATACATGTGCTTCAAAGTGCACGACAGATATTATATATATATATATATACCGGTGTATAAAATATTAATTGTATTAACCACTTTAGCTGATCTGCCAATTTCTTTTTCGGGAGTATTGGGGATGACATATAAATGTATTATTGTAGTATTTTTAAGATCCTTAATAAACTGCACATTCGGAGTACTCATTTAAATTTCATTAGATATTATATAATGCAGCCAAACTACGCTTTGAATGTTAGCGATTAACGTACATAAAACCTTCAATTTGTGCCAATAAAGGGTAATGTAATTTAGCAGTAATTTCATCTATGCAGGAATACAAGAATTGTAATCTAAGCCCTAAACTGATTACTGGAGTATACTTCAAGGTCAATCTTATTTCGTACCATTAAGGAATTATTTAAAAAAAATAATGAACCATAATCCCTCTTCTAATTATCTGTAATCATGCATTTTGTAAAGAGATGGACAACTCTGTCGTATTCAGTTGTTTCTTTTTTTTCCCACATAAGCTTGTGGATTTTGAAGACATGAAAAGACACGACTAGATGGTTTTGCTAGTGGTAATAGTTTCAGTAGCCAAAAGAAGGTTGCAAATTGATGTAAGCTACTTTGAATGGAGGATACTTATGAATAAACAAATGGGTTTAAGACTGAACAATGTTTGTCACATCGGGATAAATTACCTAGGGGGTTTGCGGAAACAAGATCCCTAGAGCCTCAGACACACAATTGTTCCTTATTAGAAGACCCTATCAAGGGTGAATTTCCAGAGAAGATGCCACCCAGCCACTTGCCAGTTCAGAATAGGTAGAAATCGGAGTTGAATAGATCTCAAAGTGTTAATAAATATCACTCGAAATTATTTTGTCTTGCTTATCATTTAAACACGAGTTATTTTATATCTAACATCAAATTATTAACATATCGTATTTGTTGTAATTCATAAATAGATGAGGTCGATTGTTGAAATGCTTCCTTATCATTTTGAGCCTTGTTTGAAGGCACCACGGAGCAGTCTGATGGTGGAAGCCAGAAAATTAATGGGGGATGAGAAAGACGTTCTATTGACCCCCCTAAGGGATCTTGCTAAAATATGATATCATTGCAGGACTGAGTCACTCCAATATGAGATACTGATAACAAGGATATGTAAGCTGAAGATAGTTATGAAGTTGGCAAGAGACCAATATAAGTACCGCTATTAAATATCTTCATATGATATTGGATTTACGTTTTACTGAAGCTCCCTAAACAGAACTAAATTACTTTGTTACTGCTATGGGCGATTTATGTTACTATAACCAAATCCAGATAGCATGTAATATATATTATGTAACATTCTGGGCAAGTTACGATAAAAAAAAATCCTTTTTAGATTATCAATTTTTTGTTAATATGTGTTTCCAGAAACTCACAATTACAGCACATTTGTGAGCATTTACCATTAAACTAGAAAAACCTAGGAAATGTATTTACAATGAAAAAAATAAAAATGTGTATCAAATATATATGTGTAGAGCAATATGTGTCTCTGTCTCTGAATAGTATTAAGTAAAAGAGCCAGTTTGACTCATGCCAAGTGATCCTGAAAAGCAGAGGTCTGCGAGGCTCAGAGGTGGCAACCACCCCAGTATATGACATCAAGAAATACAGATATCTATCAAGTGCATCATTAGAAGATTATGGCCCAGGTAACTTTTTCATGCACAGATGGGACTACAAAATACTTGGGAACAAAGTGAGTATGGAAAACATTCTATATCCTCATGCAAAAGGACACTGGTGGCAAATTTCAACCATGACCTAAACGGTATCATCACTAAACACCTGTGCTCAAGTAGGTGTACTGATAAATCCTAGTATATTAACTGAAGTAGGAACATGTAACAATATCACACTGGCTGCTGTGCTACTCGATGCTTTTTCATTTTTTAACTGTGTGTTTCCTTAAACACCGCACATACTCTGCAGGGAGTCTAGATCATCAAAGACTTTCATTGAAGTCCCTTTTTTGAAAAATGTGCGCAACGTAGAACTGAAGAGTGCACATTGACTGTATTTTCTGACAAATGGGTTTGTAAGTATTATATGACCAGGCTAGTCATGCATCCGGGGCTAAAAGTTACAAGCAATCCCCAACTCTGATATATTTTAAGAACCTCTCAAAATAAAAGAAAAGAATACTTACGGAGGCATTACGCCTTTTGGAAGACCAAGCTCATTGAATGAAACAGGTGATGGCTGGGATGGCAACATAGAGCTGAGGAAGGCAGCAGGACTATGGCAGGAACTAGGACCTCTTCCAGTTGGTGAAGGGGACGGACTGTATGTAGGTGAAGGGGCAGAAACAGGAAGTGGTGGAGGTGGTGGTGGAAGCGGAAATGCATCTTGAACACAATAATTTGCTGTTGGAC
Organism: Spea multiplicata; assembly: GCA_009364415.1. Classification (NCBI taxonomy): domain Eukaryota; kingdom Metazoa; phylum Chordata; class Amphibia; order Anura; family Pelobatidae; genus Spea; species Spea multiplicata. The sequence continues at coordinate 30,111 of VKOC01016540.1, forward strand.
TCAAGACAGGAGGTGGGGGAGGTGGTGGAGATGATGATGTTGGAGACCAAAACTGTTCTCCTTCATTGGGGAAGGGCTGTGAGAAAGGTGGCACTGGAACCCTACCAAATTGTTTTTGAGGAGTCGATGGTGACATTGGGGATGGTAAGCTAGATGTTGAAGATCCAGAAGACGGTGTCACGTAGCCAGAGGTACTCTGGGCTGCAATAAACTGCTTAGGTCGAGCATAGTTGAAAGAGCTTGCTGGCTGCATTGCAGGAGAACTGTGGGAGTTAAGGACACTCATTTGCACAGGAGAAGTGACAAATTGACTGGCTTCCAGCTCCTGGAAAGAAGGTGGTGGAGGGAACGATGGGGATGGTGGGGTACTCTGCTTCCACCCAACAGATTCTTTCTCTTGACGTATCTGATTTTGCAGTTGCTGTATTATCTGCGTATCCCTATAAAAACAAGAAATAATAAAATTATTTGAACAGTTCCACAACTTCTAAGGAACATACCATTGTACCATGCGCTTAATAACAAATACTGTATAATACCAACCATAACTATGTAGGCAAAAATCAAGCATAACTTAAAATTACATTCCCATTTAAGGCAATATATTTTTTATTGAAGACATTTATAGCAGGTTTTCACATTAAATTACTCATAAATGTACACTGTTGTACAAACATCTTAAAAATGTTAAATACTGTAAATATTAAAAGTGACCCCATTTATAATAAACTAACTGCAAGAGAGTTGACTCCATCCCTTTAAACATACGTATAATTTTCTTTTTTGAATAAACTATTTGCCCTACTGGATATTCCAAAGCCATCTACATTTGCAGGATTTTTGGGATTTTTCTGCCCAACCTTCTCTATAAACAACTGTTGGCTTTAAAGCATCTTCTGCATTTCAGTTATTTGTTATCTCGCATTCCATCTGTGGTTAGATGAAATAAAACCGTTTCATCAAAGAAACTTTCACTTTTGTTCAGTTGTGAAATTCCTGTACTTTTAGATAAATATTAGATATTATGTTTTGCCACAGAATGTATTCTTGATTTTGGGAATAGCTTGTTCAGTTGATGGATAATAACACCTGGGCTTTCCATTAATATGGATGATAATTAAATAGTTTGTGTTCCTTACAACCCTATTCAGAAGTAGTATTACCTGGACCTATTACATGTTTTTTTGTTTGCATTTTTAACAGTGAACATTTTAACAGTCAAACATCTGACATTTTCCAGAAAAAAAAAATTAAAGGGAAAAAATAGTACTGTGGTCTCTTGGCATGATAAAGGAAAACAAGTTTATATTAAAATGTGAAGCAGATCCAAGCAAAGTGCCAGCATTAACTCATGTGGCATTCCATCTAGCAATCAAGGTCAGTTTGAATCCCATAAAAAAGTCCTTATGAGTTTGATATAGGTTTAATGATAAGCATGGCACGGCAAGCTCTGAAAGAACGATTTTGAAGAAAATTCACCGAATTTAGTTACACATTACACAGGGCCAGTCAAGCTCTTCCTGCTGCAGAAGCGTATTAGGCTTGGACCTTCATAATGCATAGTCATGGAAAGGAAACCGCAAACCTCCTGCAAACTGCTCTGTCAACTCTTCATCTAGTAAATAGACTCAATTACAAGGAGGACTATCAAGCAGGAGGTGACCACAAATGGCCACTGACAGCAATTTGTGTGGCCCCTACTATGTAGTAACATTTTAGCTTCTCAGCTTTCTTTTGCGTTATACTGTATTTATGAGTATTTATGTTCTCCATTGTCATGTTTTGTGCCCTTGAGAATTTATATTGTTTATTTACACTGGGGTTCAGTGACCTTAGAACGTCTTATGTATATATATCTCCAAAGGACAGGAAAACACCACAAAATAACTTTGCCGTCCACTGTAATTTACATTTTCCACTTTGAAAAAAGTACCATAATTCAAAACATATTCAGTGGGGCTCAAGCAAACATATGGAGCTGAAGTTCTATGAAACAGCCAACAAATCATCACAGAAATGTACATAATGATCAGTGTGGGCCACTATCTGCCCCAAGGGGTAACCCATCCATCAGTCGTTATTATACCTCGTGATACTGATGCTCTTGATTTTCAGTTCTTACCATCACATCAAAAATCTTTGACATAAACCAAGACACACAGGTTTAAATACTCTTCTCTTGCTTTATGAAGTCGAAGGGGCTAATAAAATTCATTGCAGCAGAGAAACACCTTAAAAAGGCAGTGTACTTTGTAGTTGTTTGTGAAAGCTCATACTTCGTAACACTGGGAGGGCAAGCCACTGACCTGAAGCCAGCTCTCATCTTTCTGTTTTTTATTATTTATACAAAGGTAATTAAGGTAATGTTTAGATGTTTCTGTATCTAGAACAGAGAAGGTTTCCTCCAGGGGTGCAACATAGGCGCCTGCAGGATCATAGAGACATCCCAAGTCTTGGTGCAGAAGCCAACCCTTTAAAAGTTGGTTCTAATCCACTGTTAATGGTGACCATAATATTTTATTACTAAGCACACACAAAATGTTTGTTAACTTACCATTGCCTCATGTGTTGAGCCAAATTTGGTTTACGTGCTTCATAACATAAAGACATTGGAGCGAGTACAAGGATCAAAGGTTCAAAAACATTAACCGAGACACAGCTATTTAGATACAGGATACACACATGGAGAGGAGCCCCCAACACAGCTAGCATGGGGTGGGGGCAGGAGTTTGTGTTACGTCTCTGGTTTCAGCTGACATTTCAACAAAGTATATGTATATTCTATATCCTGTGCCTTTACATGCTGCCTTAAAAAATAATTAAGTTGGAAAAATAGTATTGTTCACCATGAATTTGATACATTTTATTGGGCCAACAAAATGAAAGTTCCATTCCAACTAAAGAAGAAACATCTAAAGATCCTTCAACAAAAGGCTCCATTCACCAACAAATAGGTGAAATGTTAGCAACAGGCAGTCGCCTAGGGTAGAAATACCCACTGTATGGGATAAAATGTATTGGGAAGGACTATGGAAGCCATATTAACACCATTAATAAATGTGACATCAGCCCCAGACATGAGCTCTGACTTTTTCCCCAGGCGTTGAGATCTCTAGTTATGGCTCTGATAAGCACATTGGATTGGAAACCCTCGTACATGTCTTGGCACACTGTGTATAACAGGTGTCTATCATTATCTGACCATATATACTAAAATAAACTGACAGAAAAGAAGTTTCTAGAGTCCATTTTTCACTTCACTGGTGGTACATGCCAGGACAATCAACTCTGATGCACATCACCCCTGTGAGAATTGTTTTGCACTTCTATGTGACCCATCCCTTTTACATAGAGGATTGTTCTCACACTCAATACAGAGCTCAACCTTCTCATTTGGATGTGTTTGACTCTAGCTGCTGAGCCAGAACACAGTATGGATAGTCACATTCTGGTGCAACATGGTAGAACTGTTACTATGGCCAAAACCACCAATGTTTTTACCAATATGCACCAGAATTCCTGTGTGCATATAACTTTAAATATGTTATGTTGTGTGCTTTATAATACTGATTATTATCAAACTATATTATCAAAATGTGATAATGTGGACAGAATAGGCTTCTAGTGCTTTCCTTCAAGGATGTTTTTTTTTATAACTTTCGAACACTACACAAGACATATCTGTGGCAATAAAATTCTCTCAGTATTACGACTGATCTCATGGACAAACCACAGACTGAAGATCCGCAGGGATCAGGAGACATCTTAAAACATCATTTCTGGGAATTTTTCCTATTTATATCATCATCTTGCAGCGCTTTAAGTTTCCAGATGTGAAAAGACACTGAGCCGATTTAGAACTTTAAAATCCACTGTAATTGCGTTGTATGTTCAATTTCAGATACCTGTGTGTGTATGTTACTCTATTTATCTATTCTACAAAAACCTTGAAAGTCAAGCTGCAGCATTCACCAGAGAAATAACAGCAATTTATGTCAAGCAAACATTTTGGCCACGAGGTCCTCCCTAAAAAATCAATCTCGTTGTAGATCACGTATGCTTTTGCATTCCGTTTCCAGAAAAAAAGCCTCTTTTTCCACTATCCAAAATCATTCTATGATATCGTTAGCCTGTATCACTCAATGCCAACCCCAAAAAGTATTAACAGCTGCACATCAGTGCAAAAGGAAGAGCAGAACTTGACATTGACATTTCCTAACAACGCAAAAAACACAAAACATCATGCCCAAATATTTAGAAATATACATCCCACTGGGTCAGACAGCCACAGAACTACACGTGAAGAACATCTGGGTCACCAAGTCATATAAAGACTGTGGAACCATGTAACAAATCTAGCCCAGCCAAGGCTCCCGTAACTCCAATTCTTATCCCCCAGCCTCCCAGAAAAGTACTGCCAGCTACGAATCATTGCTTCACACCGGCAGCATCCCTATGTCCGAATGAGCTGCCTCTACCAGTTTCAGGTAACATTGCATAGTGACCCATAGATGAAAGACCCGCTTTACATTCTTCAGCACAATACCTGAATGTCAGTGTTCCTTACTGCAGGCTCAAGAGAGAAGCACCATTCTCCATGGTGTAATTAACAAGTCAAGAGATTGACGAAAAATGAGAGACTCGGAGGAGGAGAGAGCTATTATATTCCTTTCAACAAACTAGAGCAGAGGTAATCATCAAAGAATGCCAGTGAAGTTATAATTATATCACAGGTTAATACATGATCAAAACATGCATTGCTGCAAATTAACTCCTGCTGAGTGTATAATGCTGAGAAACTTTGTATTTAATAGCGTGGCTCGGGAATCAACCATAACCTTGTCTACGTTAGTGGGAATGATCACCCGTTATTCTCGAAGAATAATTTTTTTTAGCAAAAATCATACTGTGATATTAAACAAAACCATAAAACAGGGAATTAAAAAAATGATAGCTTATAAGAATGAATATGTGAATGAATATAAGAATTATAAGAATGAATATATATATATATATATATATATATATATATATATATATATGCTTATAAGAATGAATATGTGAAGGGAAATTAGCATGAGAAAGGTTCGGTAAAAGTAATATTTTACTTACATTGGTGCAAGTGGCAGAGATTCTGTGCTAACAGGCCTGTTGTAAAGCATTCTTTGCGAAGTGAAGTCCCCAAGCACTCCCCTTCTACCCCCTCCTACTCTGTGTGTTTGACATCATTCAGGCGCAGGGTCCAAGAAACACAATCCTGTACAGGAAGCATCAGTACGCGAAAGCACTGTGCTCTTCATTATATTATCAGTGAGATAAACACCTATAAGCAGAGCTGCATTTCTACGAATACATGGGGTTTTATGTGACACGCGCCAGCACATGGCTGAATTCCACGTGGTCTTCATGTCCACAAAGTGGTACTTTTTCTTCTGTGTGATTTACTTCACATTGGGAGGAGCGGATATTTCAACTTTCTAGCTAAAGACGAATACCTCTACGGCTACTGAAAAAAACAGTGTAATAGTGCAAGTCGCCAGATTGCTGTTATACAACGCTATAACAGGGCACCAGTAGCGCTATTACAATAGGGACTGCTTGTAAGAAGCCAATAAGTATGGTGACAAAACAGGTAAACGTGAAATAAACACAAGGGAGCGGTAGGCAAAATAAGTTTGAGTTGGGTAATAACTAATCACTTGCGCTAGAAATGGGCAAGCTTTATCTGCATGTATAAATAAATAATGGTACATGATATGAATATGCTACTTAAAAAAAACATTAAGATATAATGTACCCACTAGAATATAACGCTCATTTCCATTCCATATAAATCTGAGTTAAACGTTTTCTTTCCACTAAACTATCCCTGCTATATATATCCAGCGCTAAGATGCTGTGTGGCATGTTTCCATTGGTATGCAGTTTAGGTAAACAGTAGGAGTGTGGAAGAGCCGGCCAGCATCCAGGGCTGTTACATCACTCCGCCTTATTAGGAAAACTTTCTTAAATCTGACAACTTGCTCTAAACATTCTGGGATATTCACTGCATTCTCAATAAAGGATAAATCCTTGGTTTGCTTACTTTAACCTTTCAATTACTTTGTAATGGCAAAAAAAAGGCCAGATGATCCCTCATGATAAAGTTCTTTGCTTCATTGCCACTAATAAATGCTGTCATTCAGGAAACAATAAATGGGGTACTGGCTGGAGCACACCCATGCTGCAAGCTACCAAAAACTGATAGAATCACCCAGTTTTGTATAACTGGGTAAGCCAATGATCCATAGCCCTCCACATTTCAAGCGAACGAAGAGGGACATTGTTTTAGAGGATGTGGTTGAAGGCATGGCATTTTTCTGTTCCTGTATACATTATTGTGATGTTTAGGTTTAGTTACACTGATACAATCATACCAAGCAATCAGGGGAGGCAAGAGGGACAAAGGGATTTGGGTCCAGAAGGGACACCAGCCCTCCTAAATAGGCACACTTGGCAGGCATGAATGATCTACAACAGAAGACAGATCATTTTGGAATCCGATGCACATGGAACTCAGGAATCTGTGTACTATACCAGGGAAGATACTAGCCTCAGGTATAGAAACAGAATAGTAAAATTAGTCATCCTGTAGCTCAAGTTTTCTGAGTAATTGTATTGTTTCTGCCACAGGCTGCTGATGATCTTAACATCAATGAAGTGAAGCATCAAATCAAGATTTAACAGACTGACAAACAAGCTATACGTATTTTCAATAAACACATTAACTTATGTTTAAGCATGTCAACATTTGTCTTCTTACCTACTTCTGGATGTAAGAAATACATATTTTAGCATGCCTGTTGTTTAATAAGCAGACATGTGCTTGGACCAGTATTAGACTTTGGCACTTTAAGCACAGAAGCCCATAAAGCACAGCCTCGGTAGGGCATGTGCCGACGTGCATGTGGCTGCATGCTGAATACTGGCAGCTGCATGCTAGTAAACCTTTACTGCAAATAGAAAGTGTGGCTGCATGTATCCAGCAGGCGGTTGCATTCTCCACTATCACAAGGGCGGCCTCAGTGGCTTCAAACGTATGGATGCTGTGCCGCTTACTAGTCACTGGTGTGATGGACATTAGCTCAGTATGCCCAGAAGCCAAGAACTTGTTACAGGAACTGTACACTATGTGACTATACAAGAGCCAGTACATTTTACAGATTTCATGCCTTTGTTCTTTCCGCGATATGAGCCTCTAACCTACAAATGTTGGAGGAATGTCATCCAGGCATTATTGTTAGCCCACTAATGGTGACATCTTACTAACTTAAAGTAATTAATATATTCCTAACCATATTGTATTACCTTTTGCCTTTTATAACAGCTCTATAGTGCTACACGGACAAAGCACAATATAGAAGCACTGACAAAAACAGACTACTATCAGGCCTGGTATAGGCATTGCCGATAGCTTATGGTACATGTGAGAACAAGAACTTAATTATAAGTGGGAAGTGAGTGGGCCGCCAGATTCGTGTGTACTGACCAAACCCAATCAGTTATTTATCAGTAATGAGCCACGTTAGAAGGCTGATTATATGGTTTTTGTTAACATGACATGACTGGTTAAAAAAACAGTAGTTCAGAAACAGGACTGTAACAATCCTGTTTGGATTATCGATGTATCCCATTTTGCTGCAAAGCAAGGTAAAGTACTTAAAAAGTACCAAGTACCAAACAATGAATGTTTCCTAAAATATAATGATATGCAGGATAAGTAATGACTTCACCTGAGGCTCTTGGTAAGTTCCTTGCCCCATCATAACCAGTAAATTGAAATTGGAATTACGTGATCATTTCTTAACCCCGGTGTTAGCACTTGTTATGTCATGTTACAATGGTTGATAAAACTACAAATGTGGCTAAAAAACCCCCAAACTGAATCAAAGTAAATATCAGAATCTGAAAGATTATCATCTGATTTATAAAAAGTGGTTAATACTAAACTAATTTAAACTACTAGTCCCCAGTTTGACGAGTCTCTTCTTCTGATACTAGTCTTAAAGGAACAGTAATGTTCTTTGTTGCATTTATTTGAGTATTAAATTAAACCTCGACCTTCCCACTCGCATAGATCTCCCGTGCCTCTACCAGATCACTGGTTTCTGTTATATATCATACAATTTTTTAACTGTAAAGAGCATGTTTCTTATCTATAATAACCCTTAGAAACTAATTAGCGGGGATGACCATGGCTCCATGAGAATTTAGCTATTAAACCCTCTCTATCACTGCACATTGTGTGGGCTTCTACCAGTTTATTATTATTTTCCGTAGCAACAGGTTATATAAGTGTCTAATTAACCAAGGCCACCATGGCCAACCGATGGCCGAGGTTATACCAACATCTCCTTACATGTGTTACTGATTAATCCTGAGGCTCTCAATAAATAAACATGGATTTGCTACATTTTCCAAGTATCAAATTTGTTGAGCTTGGTACACCAAATAAATCCATGTGATGTTGTTTGCAGTTATAAAAAGTAATAGTAATCCAATGTAGGTGCGTATTAGCTGTCCACATCAGCCATGTTTTCCAGGACACATACGGTTTTCACATATGTGATACAGTGGCAAACTAAGACAAACAGGTTGCAATGCTCAGTGAATAAATGGTATTTACGCGTCAAGAACATTTCTATGTTTTAGATCATTCCATGTGCACTTGCATGTTGTGTATCCCTAGTTTAGGAAAAGTATGAACTTTCCCTGCTTCATTACAGGATGCGTTATCACTAAGAAAGTCAAAATGTCTCACATTCCATAAATAGGGAGATTTTGCTAAACACCTCCCGCTGTCATGCTGAAACTCCTTTAGATGGTGCATGGCATGCACAAAGTGTCTTTGTAAACAGACTAATTAACTGCAGTCATCGTCTGATGCTAAAGAGGCCAAGATGAACATTCCTTTCTGACAACCAATTAAATGTCAGAGCGACCTTGACGGATGGGCTGCCCATGTGGAAGTATTTTCAGTTTGGGCTTTTGACCTAGATAAGTCTATATGTCAAACACTTTTCCATGATTTGTGCATGTGATTACGGTTTGCATACCTTTGAATTAAGATGCCCGGAAGTTACTTTAGTAATGTCTTTATTCTTTCTTTTCTTCCAAAATACCGAACCCTCCAGTACACCAAACTACTTTTGTGTTGTAGAAAAACAAACAAGTCGTATTGTAACCAATACCCTAATGACTGGTGTTCCCTCTTAGGTGTTCAGTTAAGTATCGACTGTAAATTATTTTGCACCATTTGACTCCAAGAATTAAATGCTGCCCACCCAAAAAAACCCACATCAACCAAAACCACATCTACTTCCACCCACACAGACACTCATACTAACACACTCATCCAGAGACTCACACTAACGCTTCCACAGCCATCACACACAGTCACACATGCTAACATACCCACACACAGATAAGCAGACACACACTAACATACACTGACACACACACTGTGATGTGACCCTGCTGAACCTGCCTCCTCCTTAATGATAATAATGTTGCAGAACTCATACCGGTGCCAGAAAGAACATGCTTATGGGCGGCATAGTGCTGACTGGGTCCCAGACCCAAGAGGACCCATGTAAGGGTCGGCTCTGTATATTTCAATAGCTCCCAATTTTTCTATACTACTCAAAATGTACAGAGTTGTGTAATCAACCATTAGACTTTTAGAATGTGGTCAGAGACACATTTTTAGTAGTATCTTCTTCCTTTTATATCTCACGTTGCACCTATATCATCTGCCACGTAAGTGTAGGAGAAAGTAGCAGTATATAAAGCTTTCGACATTTCTGGGGAATGACAGCAGCTGGTTAGGCGTGATGTTAAAGTTTGGGAATTCAAAGGTTTAGATAATGTCAGCAGCTTTACTAAGTGATCAGAATGAATTGCAGGTTATTGAACTTTAAGCCTTCGCATATTTTTACTGAACGCCCGGCTTAGGGTGAAAATGATACCCTTTTCTTGCTCAAAAGACAAGACGGAATAAGCCCTTTCTAACATTCATGTGTAAATTGAAGACAGAGAAAACGAAGAGCAGGAAGTATTCAATGCAGTTTTAATGACAGATAATGATGGGTCATTACTTAAACATCTTCTTAGCTTTAACTCCTATTTATTTTTAGAATTCTTTTTTCCTTTTAAGGGATAAACAGTACATGTGTTGCAACAATGGCCAAAAAACGCATGCCAGAAACATGATTCTTGCTTATTAAAAGTCCTCTGTCCAACAGGATGGGATGTTTTAATGTTAAACATTCGTTAATCGAATTATAGTGCGGGGCAACTGAAAATTCAATATTTATTGTATATACAGTATAGCATAGTTTATGGGTTTAAATGATTCGATGAAGCCTTATTTTCTAGTGAAAACTTGAAAACCGAAATCAAGACTCATTAGAACAGAAAGCTAGACTCCTAAAATGGAGCGAAATCTAGAGAAACACCAGCATTACACCATTTGATCCATTTATGAGTTTGTGTTCCCACGTAAGTAAGTTTGGCAGACACACCTGGACACTGAAAAGTGAACCAATAATCTCTGTCCGGAGCGAAGCTCGTTTAATGTAGAAACATAAATTTATTTGCGTTCTTGCACCCTGATTGTGAACACAAGACACACCTTGATTGTACATATAGGAGGAGATGTAGAACAACAACATTGTGATAAGTGGCCTCTGATGACAGCGGTTAACTTGCTGACCAATACTAATATCAATCTCCTAAAAGAGACACAGATCAATTTGGTGTCTTATGAACTAGTGTGTCTTGTCTGGTTTGAATGACAGGAGCTGTTATTACTCCAATCTGGATAGTCTTCAGTGCAAGACTTGTATGACTGAGGCAACTAACGAAATGTCTAATCACTATTAGTCATTGTTGATTATGACCATACAACAAATATGTCAGTAGAAATCACCAAACAAATTTAACCTAGTAAAGAGTTAATTAAAGTTCAGTGGATAACGTGATGAAAGAGGCTTATGGGAAAATACAAGCATAGAAAATAGACTACAGACACTGTTTTCTTCTGATTTTTAAAAACAGTCAGCTAAATGACAGGGTCGCCATTTAGCTTGACCCAGCCAGAAATGTAACAGCATGAGTGATGTGACGTGCAGAACACATTGCATGCAGCATCTAATAACACGTTTTATGTCTAAACGGGTTCGTCTCCCGAGCTGACTTTGGTTGGCAGAAGAAAAACTGAAGGAGAAGTTGAACTTTTTGATTATAAACAATGAATGCTTATCAGTGTAAATATTTTAATGTCAATGGCCACTGGAATGTTGATGGCTACAATTATCATATGGCAACAACAAGCATTAGCAACCTTCAATCCACTAAATTAACTTGTTTGTGCTCTGTAGCAACCCTGGGATGTCAATTGTTTCATTGTGACATTAAGCGGGTTATCTCCGCAAACAATTAATTATTATTAACTTATACATCAGGAAATTCTACGTTTCTATATGTAAATAAAACCAAAATGAATATTCTGAAATGGAGTCGTCTAAATTTGGCAGCATACTCTGGAGCTCTAAGTAGTCATATGGTAGCCTCATGGTACTATTGCGGTACCAAGTATGATCTTAGTTTCACCAAAGGTACTTTTACTAACAGTGGTGAGTATTCCGTAGTGTAATACACCCAGTGATCCAATGGATCCAGGAACACAGATTGAAGATCTACAATGGCCAAGTTACTTTGTAGATAAGAAAGAAATCAGTCAATTGCTTTGATTATTCCCGAACTGCACCACTGATAAAGACTTTGTTTGGAGTTGGCAACGGATGTTGGAAAATGACTGCCCATAATGGCTAGCATATGTATAGCTCAATGTTTTCTCTAGTGCTGATGAGTGGACATGCTTGTTCTCGCACGTATCTGCATTGTATCACTCCATAAGACCTCACCTCTTATATGTATGCATAGATTTAAGGAGCCCTTTAAAAACAATTATAAAACAATCTCAAATTTCATCCACACAGGAAAATTTTATTTTTTTAATCCATAAAAGGAAGTAAACATAATTATCTACTCAAAGTGTCCTGCAAAAAGGCAGGTGAGAACATATCATTGTTTTTCCCATTAAATAATGACACCTTCCATAGAAAAACAATTGTATTTTAGTCTGAGAAATGAGCAAATATATAGGGTGGGGTAATTATGAAAACATCACACCCGGAGGTGTTAGATGACATAATTTATGTTTGATAATAATAATTTAAAGACTTTGTATTTCACCATTACCCCACCTTTGTCTTTATTTTTTTCCATTGCTTGATGGAGAATAACACATCCCTAAATGATATACTAAATGTGTTTTGTTCACGACTCTCATTATATTTTATGTACAATTACTTGAGGAACTACTTAATCCAAGGAAAGCTTGGGGGATTATTTTAAAGATATATATATTTAAATTTAAATATTTTTAAATTAAATATAATTTCTCTTTTTTAATAGGTATCTATTAAATCTTACTGTAAATTGAACATTTTTCTATGTATCTGTTGATTTGGGAATGGTGAAAATATGTTTACGCATGTAAACATGAAGATAGGTGTTAAGGGAACACACTAAACCTCCACATAACGATATTTTTTATGAGTGTAATTGTTTCACACAGTTTGTTAAAATTTGAGTTCTTATTACTGCACAAATCAGAAACATATTCTATTTATCTTCTCCACTACTTGAAGAGACCTACCTTTCCAGAGAAGTGTATTGTCTATGCTACTAATGCTCAAACCTGCATCCTGAAGAAACCATCTGTCCTCCTAGCATTCAAGTTCCCACCACTGGCATCTCTACATCATCCTCGCAGCAATCAAACCATCCTTACCCAAGTAGTCCCTCTCATTCTCCTTCAACCACCTAACAGATTGAAACCCCACAAGAGCAGGGCCCTTTTTCTCATTCTATACTATAATGTCTTAACGGGTGTTAATGTTATTGTCAGACTGTGAATGTTAATGTTCATTTTCACTCTCTTCCTATTGTCATAGCACTATGGAATCTGTTGGCTCTTTATAAATACATGTAATGAAACACCTTGCACCAAATGGCTTTATGCAGTACACACCATATATTTCCATGACAATTTATATAAACATTGGCCAGACTTGTCCAACAACGAGAACAATAACTATCACCTGGTACGTGTCCTCCAAGGTGGTAAAAAAATGTAAGCTCACCATATCGAAGTATGCGTCAGGCCTATCCCGTCCCAGCTGAAGAACTATGGGTTTTCTTTTTGGTGCCTCTTTTAATAGTAAAATAATAGCTGTGCCATCTTCTGCTTATTTAGTGTAATGCCAGCCTCAAAGCTGCGGTTGTGGAAAACTATACGAGTCCTTTTCTCGTTGAATCAATGCAACATTTTTTAAACATTACAATCAAAGCCATTTGAGGTAAGGGCTAAAATGTGTTCATACGTTATTGTGGGAAGATTAAAGACTCGTTCCTTTTCAACAACTGAAGCTCCCTTCAGTTATAACATTGCCAGTACTGCTGTGGTAAAGAACCACAGACGTGCCCAAAAAAAGAGTAACAGAACATCTTGTTTAAATTCTATTTAACATTGCTTGTCTGTATTATAATTAAACACTAACATTCCTCTGTGTTTTACAATTTAACTATGAGGTTTTAACAGTAAAAAAACAAACACATGCAAATACAAGAGGATTTGAGGACTCTGCATGTGAGCTTACAATCTATCCTTATAAAACTTTTTATAAAAATGGTGGGTTTATAAAAGCCCCTACTTGTGAGTCTGCATTCTAAAGTAAACACATACACACCCATATTATTTTTATGGCAAAGCATGATTTATTATTATTATTATGAATTATTATTATTAAAATAAAAAAAAAAATATTTTTTTTATTTTATTAAAAATGCAGGAGATGTCTGACAAAGAAATGTCTGTATTTTATGTAAGATGGTACTGTGGTTTCTTAAATTGCAGGTTACCGTCTTCACACTAGTTCACTGTAACATCTTGTCATATGGGACATCGTACTCAACGTCAGACGGAACTTTCTAAACACTCCAAATCTTTTGTCCTGTTTCATAGGGGATGGTTGTGCACAGTAATGTAATTAAAGATGCCATACAGTATAAACCTAGTCTGCGTTGTTACAAGGACAGACTATGGATATCACAGGCTATTTCATTTCCTTCAAAATTACCATTCATTTTGAGTTCATATTGGCTTTTTTGATGTATTTAGAATCTTGCTATGTTTGGGTCATCACCAACTTAATGAAGTAATAGCTCAATACTCACCTTTTTGAGCCTATAATACTAATAAAACTCTATTTTGAGACTGCGACTTGAACAGGAAGTCAATGAAAACTGTACTCCGCTGATAAAGGCGGCCATCAATGTGTCAAACTGTGACATTTTCAAGCAAGAATAAAAATAGGATGCATCTTCTTTCAAGTACTTTTACTTTAAAAGGGCACGTTAGGGAACAAACAAGTTTTATGTTGGACCCATAAAAGGTAGCTAGAATAATAAATCATCGGTATCCACATACAAAATAAGTATTACTATATGCCAGAGATAGACCGATGTCTTCTTATAAGGTTGTCTTCTTATAATCTATTGAGACTGGTTTTGTTAATTCATTTACTAAGTAGTGTAACCACTCAAATTATCCTATAACTGCATAGGATATATCCTATTAGTGGGAAAACTGACTTCAAAGTACGAACATTCCCTTAAGATAATTTCGTTCTTTTCTTCCTTTCCGATTTAACCTGATTTTTGTCTCTTCAGAGAACTTCTGCGTGGAAATGTACTCATATGTTTTATATGCGTAGTTAGTAATTTATGTTATGTTTATGTATGCTGAAAAAATTATGGGTTATTATAGCATAAAAATATGGAGGATTGGACAGATCCATAGCTAGATGGCCACAGGATCTGGAGTGTCAGACAGGAGAGGGCTGGCAACCCTGGAAGCAAGACCCACAAAAAGAACCCTAAAGCCATTTGAGAGATAGTACATACATTATGCGCTTTGCAGGGCTGTCCAACACGCATTCCCAGGAGGAACTTCATATAACCTCCACAAACAAGCCAGGTGAGATCTGGTCAGAGTGTACATTCTACAGCCTAAAGCTCTTGTAAAACTAGAAACCCAAGTTGGCTTTATGAGGAATTACAAGTAAAACACGCAAAGGATCTTCAAGCAGTGGCCCCAAATCTGGAAATCAAAGAAGTCCGCGTGCTCCGTCCCTCCTGCCCACTTGCCAGTCCTCTCCTGGTGCCAGAGGTTGTCTGTGCT
The DNA here is from genome assembly GCA_009364415.1 of Spea multiplicata. Classification (NCBI taxonomy): domain Eukaryota; kingdom Metazoa; phylum Chordata; class Amphibia; order Anura; family Pelobatidae; genus Spea; species Spea multiplicata. The sequence goes on from VKOC01016540.1 coordinate 45,460, forward strand.
TCATTCCTAACACCTCAAGATCTTATTCTCTCTCGCTGGCGCTTTGCCCTGCCTCTCAATGTGTTTTCTTGTGTTCATTCATGATGTCATTGGACCCGTTTCTGTTTTTATAGTTTTTTTTCCAGTTTATTCTGGATTTTCTTCTGCATATTCCAGCCACAAAAACTGGAAGGCATAATACAAGTACAGTAGCTGAAACCTCTGCTTAATGTATTAAGTCACAAGAAACCAATGATTAAAAGCGGCTGTGGCCATCTAGTTAAAATAAAGGTTTATTCAGAGCTGCCATTCTTTTTAACATCAAGATATTAAACTATTAATCAGAAAGTGCTTACACAGCACTGGAAACCCATTTCCTTTAAATATTTGGGTCATACCCTTTGAATATATGTATTGTATTAAGGGCTGTGTAAATTGTTGGTGCTATATAAATAAAAGATAATAATAATAATAATAATAGTAACCATTTTTTATATGATTAAACATATGTCCGCTTTCCCCATTGCCACTTGTATTTTTTGGAATACAACAGATTAGGATTATCCATGGGATTAGGAGTAGGATATGGAATTACTCAAAGTACAGTAAATTATAACAATGATAAATGGATTTAGCTATGTGTTCCTGGCTACACAAAATTATTATTAATTATTGTTTTATATAGCGCCATCATAGTCCGTAGCGCTGTACACATCTATTCCTTACTGGGACTCAGCAATTTGCTGACACAGATGAGAACCTGAAAAGATACCTAACAAAATCAATAAATGGAGCATAAAAACACATTGTTGGCCTTGCTGTTATAAGACTCTTTGTATGGCGTGCAAGAGTGATTCATCACTTTAGGGTGGGACCTCCGAGCACAGAGACACTTGTCATCGGTATTCTGTCTCAGAATACAAGATGTTTGTCTAAGATAAGTGGCTTCAGGATACGTGATTCAGGATGGTTGTCTACTAATCACTTAATTGCAATCAACAGAGCTAAACATGAAGGGCTTACGCCACAATAAAGACGATAAGAAATGTGCGTCCACTTAACGTTCACCAGCAGTGGAAGCAAGAACATAAAAAGTATTGCCTAACAGAAAAGAGAAATCGATAAGAACTTTCCAAACAAAGCATTAACGCTACAAAAACACATTGTTAATATGTACGTGAACGGCAGTTCTTTCTGTGCATAGACATTACGATTGTCAGCACCTTTTTTTTTGCATAAATACTAAGACATGTATCGGTATGATTTGGACCGAAATAAAATGGAGAACCTCTTAGCCCTTCTCTATCAGTATCGATGGATACTAAAGATGGAAGTGATAATGGTGGTTTTATCTCATGCACTTCCAAGATGGACTCAATGATAATTTAAAGGGATCCCTCAATTTTTTCACTAATCTTCTGGATTATGTCAGTAGTCACAGACAAGCTTTCCACTCATACAAATCCTATAATTTACTGCATCACTTTCAACCAATATACATGCAGGGATCCTCCATATGATATGCAAAATCTGTGCTTTAACAGTTATAAACACTTTGATATAAAAAAATCCAAATTGATTTGTTTTCTATCCTTTTTTAGTAGAATTATGATTGAAGAAGCACAAATTACAGCTAACATGTACATGCCGTACAAACACGCTAACGTCCACATATATACATAACATGTTGCAAGTCCCAAACTCACTTACACAGCCATTCACACACACTCACACAGACAAAAACTGACCATCACTAATGCTAGTAAGAAACATAGGATTTGACGGCAGATAAGAACCGTTCGCCTCATCTAGTCTTCCAGGTCATTAACTGGGAGTCATCCAGACACAGCCATCCAACGAAACATGTACTGATAACCACTGATATTGATGGCCACTGTTGGCTACACGTACAAAGAGTGATGGCCACGACTACTGATGTTGACAGCCACACCTGCCAAGAGAAAGGCAGATAAACCAGCAGAGCCAAATACAAAATCATGTAATGGCACATACAACAGACAAAACACCGACAACCCCACATACACTGAGTGTCTGGGAAGCAATGGCAGATACCAACAGACACACCGTTACAGACTGAGAAGATGCTATTACCCACATACACAAAAGACATGCACTGACAGTCACTGATGACACTACAGGCATAGACTTGTCCTGTGTTAGTAAATCTGGTAAAGATGATACCTTTATTGGCTGACGTATAATGGATTGCAAACTTTCGAGACTTTCTAGGACTCTTCTTCAGGCATATTATTGATAATAGATAGTCTCAAAAGTTTGCAATCAATTATGAGTCAGATAGCCAACAAAAGTATCATCTTTACCAAACATTACTAAAAGACACCCGAAAATCCCTATCAGACAGACATTCGCAGACAGACACATGCACATACCTAGCCAGTTTCTCACAGCGGCCTATATAGTCACAGTCACACCTGCAGACTCGCTAGGACAGCATGGTACTATCTATTCCCTGTTTGATGGAGGACATTGAATGGAACCAACTGACTGTATTTAGCTCATGTGTGTCTTTAAAACCCCTTCAGTGACATGCATTTCCCCTTTAAAGTAAAAACCGTATGTACTAATTCTTTAGTATGGTCTTATGGGATATGGGCCCCTTATCCCGATACATACAGGAACGCGTACTCTCAGTACCAGACGGATAGGCAATACACTACAACATATTAATGTGAATCATAAATGTGAAATGTTTTGCCGCTTTGTATATTTTTATCTCTAAATAAGTCAAACACGGTGCCCTCGTGAAGCATGGTATAGCTTCTACCCTTCAGTAGATGCTGGTCTCCTTCCAAAGGCCAAGCCTTCAGCTCTACTTTCCAAGTTTCTATAAACACATCATTAGAAAGCTTTTCTCTTTTTTTTTTTTTCTTTTTCATTTTCCTTCCCAGCATTCCTTTAAAAAACACATTCCTCCTGCCAGGAAACTTTGCTGTATTTTTGTCTGCAAGTCCCGATTTTAAACAAATGTTCAGAGCCACAAAGTGAACCTGGGCTGCCCTGGGCTGTTTTCCTTTACCTAACCGAGGCAGACAGAGCGCCGCTTAATGCTACATAATAACTAGAAATGAGGAGGACCTCAAATCTACAGCCTGTCTGCAATTATTTTTTTTTTCCTGGTCAAAGGGAAGGAATAAAGGTTTTGCGGCCACAAAAAAAAAAGTATGAAATGGATGCCAGATTCCACATTATTATACTCTGGCCTGAAGTGGAATTTATCATACGTTTTATGAGCGATACAGCTGGACTTCTCTGTGCATGGACTGCTTGTAGGACTATACTTAACCTCATTATTTAAACAAAGGAGTAACGTGGCTCCCTACTATCCCCACGCTGCTGAATCACAGTCAGTACATCTTAATATAGAATGATTGGAATCTAAAGAAATGACTGATAAATTAACAGCAAATCAATCTCTGTTAACCCTTAGCGCACAAGAAGACTCCTTCTATGAAAATTTTGGAATGTGGTTCCAAGGCAACTATTCACAGCCGGCTGGTACTTCTGAACCATTCATTACTGAGGAGGTAAAGCGATAGGTGTAGCAATCCAGTTGAGGGCATCAGGGATGATATAAGGGGATATCATTTCCAAGATCACTTACAATCCCAGGAACTCCATATATACTAATTAATATTAATACAACTTTGAAAAGGTCAGAATTGTGTGATTCGTTCATTGCTACCTACACTTACTATCCTAAAATATTATTATCATCATAATATATATAAGCAAAGAGGCTTTTTTAACATGTAAAATATGGACGATGTACCAATCTTGATGTAGATCCCTGCATTGATCAAGATAAAACACTGCAAATAAACAATTCTAAAAATACAGTAGCACATTATGGTATATACTTTATATATGTAATATATATATAATTATATATATATATATACACACACAAGTGATCACCACCCAGAAACAATAGATAAAAGGGAAAAATTAAAAAAAAGAGCAAACACAGTAGTTCTCCCAAAGAGCTTACAATCTAATTCTAATGATAAAAAGGCACATTGAATGCTGCTAGTGTTTACTCATTAATAATGATCTCAAGCAGTTTATCGCTACTTCTCACGTAACACTGTTACAGGATGGATGGAATGACAAAGGCACCCTTTCACCGCCTTACCTTTGGCAGAGTTCTGCTGGCTGCTAGCAATCTGTTCACCAAAGTTCAGAATACAGCCATGGAATGGTATGTGCAGCTCTGGGGCCGGCGAAGCGAAGTCTGCCAGGTATATGAGTGCAGTGAATGTACAGATTAGTCAGAGAACCTGGGATCTCCAACTTCATGACTCAGTGGATTCTGCAGAAAAACCCTTCTCCTGTCCAGCTGCACTTTCACAATAAGAGTCCCTCCCTCTGTACAGAACCCCTGCTAGAGAGAGGCGTATGAGCAGTCTACACACTGATGGCAGTCACATTACATGCCCTCTCTCTATCCAGGCCATTCGCGAGTTAGGAAGCTTTCAGCCACCAGTCATATATTATTGTTGGACTTTTATGACAATGAAAGCCCTCTGGCTGCCTCCGCTTACAGGGCTACCTAATGCATAAATCCCCATCTGCGTCTGTCTGCAAGCTCTTTTCATCATATCCTGGAACAAAGTATATGACAGATTTAGAGCCAAGCAAACAAATGAAAGCCTATAAATATATGTTGTTTTTTCCATATGGAAAGTTTTGTCTAAACCAGCCTGTTGATGGTTGGGATTAACCCTTAGAAGGTATAGTATCTGCAAGAATAATATCTTTTTCCATATCTTCCTTCCTTTTCACACTATTTCCGCTCTTATCGGTGTTAATCGCCTTCAGTCCTCCTTTCATTCCAGTCATTTGTTTCCCTCTTCCTAATGGTTATCAATAAAGCAATGCAGGGGGTATTTATACTTAGGTATTGCCCATGTCTAGTGATTCACATGTGGGGTCCTTGAGCTTTGTGATCATACAAAGTAAGGAGCAAACATGCCACCTCCGCCCACCCTTATGTAGCCCTAAAAACTGTATATTATAGCCCAGTGTAAACAAAATTACATTTCCCTAGGACTGTCCCTAGGCGTGTAAATCCTTGTTTCATTGACATGTTTGTATAATGTACAACGCTGTTAAATATCGTAAAAAAGTTACGCCTGTATTTTCCAAACACCTTTCTCTCTGGCTTTCTGGCTTGCATTTAGTCATTCTTGTTCACGTAAGATAGGTAATGCCTCATTAACCACAGCCTATGTATTTAAGATGGTTTTACTGACATAAGGATTATGAAAAACATTTACTTATCTGCAATTGCCATTACATAGATGTATTGTAAATAGACTATAGACTGTAGTGTTTAACATAGAAACACAGAATTTGACGGCAAATAGGACCCAATGGTCCATCTAGTCTGCCCGCCATTCCTGATGTAGAGACCCAGTATGTTTAAGTGCCTTCACTGCATCTACCACTTCTGCTGGGAAGCTGTTCCATTTATCTACCACCCGCTGGGTAAAGTTGCATTACATCTAATATAATCTGTTTGAGACAGGTCTTGGTTAAGAAGCCTAACAGTGGTATTCTCAGCATGGAAAAGGTTAATACCTGCACAGTCCTATTACCTTAAACTCCTCCAATAATATCTCCACTGTGTACGTTACAATAGACCCCTTTGTTAACAATGCTCAGGCTGAAACATGATCTGACCCTGATTACATTCCCGCTCTTGTGAAAAGAATAGTAAATGAAGTGCTCGTATGTTATTGAAGCGACATCTTGTGTGACATAGAGTGCTGACATTGTCCTTTGCTCCCACGACACCAAGACTTACAAAGGTCCATGTGAAACTATAGTAAAGATGATTACTTGTTCTCCATTATCAATGTAGAATCTTTCATCATTTCCATGTAATGCTGTCCTCCTCCTCCTCAAAGATATGGGATTAAAAATAAAAACGACTTAGTCGGAAGAATCCCAAGTTTGCTTGGTGAAGGGCTTAGGGCTTTGCTCTGAAACAGGAGGGGGTGGATGAAATGTTTAACAAACATGTAACGATACTCGTGTCTATTTTTAATCCAAATGACAGTATTAGCTGGATTAGATGGGAACCTTTATAATTCTGTGGATGTGTAGACCCAAAAGGAAAGAAGAGTTGGACTGGGGCACTGTCAGTCTGAACGCACTGAATTAGTCAGCTTTCTAAAAGATAAAGCACATGGGTAAAAAGAAACCATTACATGTACATAAAATATTAGCCTCCATCCTTAACCCACCATGTAGCTCTTGAGCTGTGGTGGAAGCATTTCCATGATGGTCACTTGTTGATTTGGACACTCAGCCAGCATATCATCTTGCACTTATAACAACTAACTGCCAATAAGTTAGGAATTCTTCAACATACCTGCTAACATATCGAAAGGCCAGAGGGAAGCCATTGTTTTAGACGGTGTGGTTAGATGTGCGGCTAGGTCTTTACCGAGGCACTTTGTCACCGTTTATCTAACTAATGCATTTCAAAGAATACCTTTTCTGTTTGAATAGTCTGAATAGGTATTACATCCTATGTTAATGCATTCTTAAAAAGGGGTTTGCCTCCACTCTGTTCCAATATTGTCCTTAATTGCATTTTAGGTGGACAATAACCTAGTAAAGGCACTTACCCTTACTACAATATTAGCTTATCTGTCTTCAAAACATAGCGTAACATGAAAAATATAGTACCGTCTGCTATTATTCAATGCCGTTTAAGACAGAAGTGCTTGGCTTTAATCAAGCTTAGATTGTAAGCTCATGAGCAGGGCCTCAAAAGCCCACCATTCCTGCCAGGAACTTTGGACAAAAGTAACATGAAGCTAGATGGCTTCTCACGGGCAGAGTTCTCAAACCCTGATGTGTCTGTATGTATTAATATATACTTGTTATGTCTGTTAACTGCCCCAATTAAATTGTACAGTGCTGCGTAATTTGTTTTCGCTCGGTAAATAAAGGGTAGTAATATTAATAATAATCTAGAGATTTTTTAATCTTCGGTGGAGGATCAAACTCTGGCTCTTCATTATTCTCTGCTGTTGCCTCCGTCCAAGTTCTGTGTCTAGTCTCATAGGATAGCCAGTATAAAGTGTGTCTAATGACTGACATCCCTCCTTTTCTCTTATTTCTGTAGATCAAATGGTTATGTTATATAGTACTTGTTGAGTCCTGTTTACCCATTGCGATCTCCTTAGAAAACCTTTCGACATGGAATTTATAATGATATTGTTAATATTTGAAAAGTATCTGGTATAAAGAAATGTATCAATTTCCTATCCTATAGACTATCCTATAGCCCCCTTGAGGTCAGCATCCAAGCTTGGCTTAAAGGTATATATATATATATATATATATATGTTAGTGGTTAAGGTACCTCTTGATTTCCGTTCCACTACTCAGATGCTGCGTTAATGCATTGGGAGTGTCGGTCAGTAGCTGTCAGTCATCATGAGTGCACGTCAGCTTCAATTCCAATGATTCTGTGTCATCATCAGCTATTCTTGCTAACTCTTGTGCTAGCCAGGGTAGCATGAGTACATTGCCAGTCTGGGACCAAAAACTGCCCCCGGCATATTAAATACCTAGGTAAGTGATGACATATGCTCTACATGTGCCCTGGGGCCAGTCGCAGCCTACTTGAATATGTTTGGCTACTCAGAGTGAGTCAAGGATGTTTTTGCTGGGTCACCTATGCCAAATTGGCCAAAAGATAAGTCATATATATATATGTGTATATTTGGGAAAATAAAATGCCCTGGCACTGACGGTACAAACCCAACTTCATTGAGTGTGGCCTTATAGTAAAACACAGTAAGAGGATCGGGACTCATCGCCCCATTAATCATAGACTGCGTTGGCCAGACCTGGTTGTATAATTCATTGTTGTAAGCTCAAGCGAAAACCATTTAATCCTATAGCACTCAGAGAAGAGAGAACATTGTGTTCTTCATATCCATACATCTAAATAGTAATGGAATACTTAATAGAGTTGGCTACAAACAGCACAGATATTTTCAAAGTTTACAAGTTTACTGTGCGTGAAATGCATAAGAATCCCGATCAATAAAATATGTTGCTGGACCCCGATTTAACTCATGTGGACATTTTTTTGACAAAAGCGTTAAGAATTTTAATAGTTCCCATCTGAAAAGCAAATTTGCTGCGGTGAAATATTGATTTACACTGTTCCAACAAAAAAATGGCAACAAAGTCAGATCCATAAGGATACAAGTATGAAGAGGGAATACATTCCACTCTGCAGGCACATAGTAAACTGACCCGCTGCCAAGGGGTAGGATGTGTAGCTTTTGGGTCTCCGCAGAGCCCCTGTTACAGCTGAACCAGAAAATCCTGCTATAGAACAACATTCATCCTAACACTGGTATACAATAAGGGTCCGACTACCCTATCCCAGGCTCTTATTTGTGTCTCATCAGGATAAAGTGCAACTCCATAATGCTAGATGTGGAGCAATCACCATGGCAACAAGTGGAATGTACCTGCTGATTGCTCCACATTTTCTTCTTTGCATCAGAATTATGTTTTTAGCTCTGCATGATGCCAGGAGATATTTTTTTAGACAGCTTTGAAATACAACCTCTCCCTCCAGTTATGGGCATATAAAAAAAGAAGAAAACATCAAAAGAGCAGCTTAACATATGCAATATGTGTAGATCCAACACTTCATTAGTTCTCCCGACATATTATCCATCCATGAACACAACATTCCCAAAGCCGCATTTCATGGTACTGTTAGTTGCACATACCTCTGGCTGTGAATTGGTTAATTATTGCTATTCTGTGTAGTAATAACGCTGCTTTGCAATCTCCGGCACAGACAGGGTGAATGCAATGTTCTCACCTATGAGTATCGCGCATGGAAATGATATTCTTGTTTTCCTTGGCACTGTCTTAGTTTAACCTTATTTGGCAATCCACGCTTTTTCGCTTTGCCTCCTTGTATCAAGACACGAACACGGCTTCTCAACGCCATTGTATGAACCGTAAGCACAGCGGATACCTTGTGTTTGTCCCTAACTTACAGTAACAACAGTTAGCGGTTTATGCCCTGACAGATTTTGCAAATACTTGTGTGAATATTTTTCAGATATGATGCAGGTAAAGGTGAAGTTCCACTTACACAAAACATCAAATGGTCTCCTAACCTTAGGAGATCTGCTTTTTATTATCTCCTCTTAATTTCATGTAAAAAACATTTTTGGGAATTTTTTAACACAGGGTTACAGTTTTTATGGCAACAGTCTATCGGTGCTTTCTTTTGTGTCACATGAGAATTAAGTGTTCTTGGCAAAAATTCGGGAAAATTTTACAGGATTAAAGAATTACCGGTATTTCCGGGGAAGAATGGGTTGTTCAGCAGTACGGGGCATGATGTTTCCAATGTTGTATTTATTAAAACTAAATAATAAATTCATCACATTCGTTGGAATAGCTCATGTTAGTAAATATCTGCTATGACCTTGCTTTTCGAAGATATAATCTTCTATAGGAGATTTTATAAATGATAATAACTGCTTCACAGAAACATATTAAAAGGGAAAAGCTCTGGGGGAATTTAGGCAGTAACCTTGCGCATGTTTCCAGTAAGTTCTCCACATTGGCATTTTTCCCCCAGAGATGTATAAAAATAGTGTATTTTTATGTTCTCCGTCCACAATTGCAACAGCGTGACTGTGAGAACTGCCATATTATAATTGTAGTATACGGCACAAATAATATCAGGGACAGACTGGCAGAGATTTCTAGTGAAATAAAGTGATTTTAAAAATGTCTAATATTTCAGAATTATCTGTATTATCAGCAAAATTTTAGATTGCGTCTGTATTTTAGAGCCACGGTCACACATATGCGTGATCTTAGTGGGATTCTTATAGCAGATAAGAAACATTCAGCCCATCTAGTCTTAAACCAGTCTTGTCTTTAGATTCAGGATAGCCATGCATGTTTATATTTTCTGTTATTGTATTAACTTCTACCACTTCTGCTGGGAGGCTGTTCCTCTTATCTATTACTCTTTTGTACATAGCTGTAGAAACTATTTATGTCCCAGTTGCAGCACTTTTACAACGAGACTCTGCATGCTTAACCCCTGTTTTGCATTCCGTTGCATTCCAGATCCATTGGAAATCCGGAGACGTCTGTTGATTAACAAATTATTTGCGAATGGTAAAAAGGAAAACATCGCGTTTGTTGACGGCAAAAATTGGAGTAGGTTCATCTCTATGTAAGCTTTTATTTCTTAAGCTCTAACAAATGTACTTTATACCACTTTATAATTTACTGTTACAGGGATGTTTAATATGCACAGCAGTCAAACCGACCATATGAACGGGAACAATATATTAGGAAGGGTGTCCCTGTCCCAAAGAGCTAACATTTTAATTACCAGTGTGAGGGAGTGGGCAGACATACATATACGGACTGGGGGGAGGGGGTATTTAGTGCAATTTAGCGCTTCCAGTAATGGGGGATTTTACAGGAATGGAAACAGAGGATTAGAATGTCCTAAATTCCACACTTTCCTCATTGAAGACTAGGAGTCATCATTTCCTCTAACATGACGTTAGGTTCCTATAAAAGGGTTTTTTTTTCCACTTTTTTTTGGTTGCTCAGCACAAAACTGCTCATACAAAGTGTGGCCTTCTGCTTTAAAAACAACAGCCACCAATTACATCTACCTATAATTAATGTGCAACTACTATAAATATTTTGTAAAAGAGAAAATTTGACCTAAAAAGGTTGAAATGTCTATCCCAACATTATCCCCCCCCCCCTCTGTCTTACAAAGGCTTCTTGAACCAGCTGCCACCAAAAAGAGGGACCAAAGATGGCCGTATATCATGGTATACACAACTGGTGGGTTTGTGATATTTATAGATTGCTTCCATTTATAACTACCATATGAAAACATGTTAGTTCAGTTAACTGCATGATATACGGAGAAACTGAGAGATAATCTTGAACCCTTGAAGTGCCAACCATGTGTAGGATACACGGTTAACAAAATAGACCAAGATGGCCAACCTCATATTGCATGTGAGGTGTTACTCAGCCAACCTCCCTCCGGTTTCAAACGCAACAAAAAAACCCTCCTGCGCGGGGATGGGGACGATGAATTGTTGGTTTGCTTCCATCAGTGGTCTCAGTCTTGTACCAATGTAAACAAGAGACTCCATATATATATATATATATATATATATATATATATATATATATATATATATATAAAAACTACATTTTTGTTATTTTATATTTTTTTGTACACAAACTGTGGAAGTTTGCCAAATCTCGCAGGAGAAAAACTCTCCTGTGGAACTCAATAGGTTAATCAAGAAATAAGGAATTATATTATTTAGGAAAAAAAAATTAAGAAATAATATGTTTCATTCCTATGTGAAAATGTTGACATGCAAAAGAAGTTTTTTTAGTGATTTTCCCCCCCACATTTTTCTTCTTTAAGACTGCAATATGTAAACATCGAGCAGAAGATTTATGAGCTGCAACTAATTCGAGGCCTGAGTTCGTTGCATAGCAACAGGCAATAAAAATGTATATATTTTCATGTCTAAGATGCTTGAGACACCCCCTACAGAGTGAGACGTCGCAGTTAGACGTATACACACGGAGATTGCACAATGTACTAGAATTCCACAAAATGACACATTTTCGAAATTTTGGTTTTACACGTTGACATTTTAAACTTATGAATGTGTGGTACTAGGCTGTCTATGCATTCCAGAGGGTTATCCATTAGGATATTACATTTACATACATATAGTATATAACAATGCAGTGCTTATATAACTATATTGACATTAGGAAAAGAACAAGCACACATGATAGGGAGAGATTATCATTGCCTGTATACACCATGTATTATGAAGGGCCAACCAAATTCAATTCAATATACACTTACACACCGCCTTTCAAAAATTGTACACTGTACACTAAAACATGCCATTTGTGTTACTATGTTGGAACGTGTACATGGAATTGCCGTGTACTGATTATACTGAATACGCCATTTTGTGATGGGACTGCAGAATGTTTTAAGGAGTGAAACTTCTGCCATTGGAGTTATGCTTCAGTAAATTGCAACCAATGGGATATTCCTGATGATTGGATGATTCCAGCGACCGCCATGATAATATGACTTATGACCTATATGCAAGTAGCAGTACAGCTGCTGTGATGTCAATAAAATGCCTCGCTTTTACTGCGGGGTCACATAACATGACCACACTGTGTTCCTGACGCCCTGTGCTAGCCCAAGATTGTTCACAAAGCCAAGTCCGACCTAGACAAGACCGGTCCAGGTTGGACCAGTATACTTTGTGAATAATTTTGGACCAGCGCCGGGGAAGCAGGATGGCAGTGGGGTCACGTTACATGACCCCTCGGTAAAAGCGAGGATGCTCGAACAGCGTGTGAGTGCCAGAGAGGTGAGCTGCGGGCCCTTGGCGAACAGGGAGAGGGCAGGCAAGTGGTTGCCAGAGTCACCCTCTTGAGAGATGGGCCACGTCGGTAGTTACGCCCCTCTCTTAGAGTACTGCACTCCAAGTATGCTGTGCAGTCTTCTGACACCCAAAGGGTTAATAAAGATATCATTTTAAAAGGTATGCAGCTCTGTCTGCACAAGAGAATCAAGCAGGATTATTGGCATTGAAAGTTACATTTTTTACACGTGCATTTTTACATTTAACGAATACTTTTGGCACGAGAGTGAATAATGTAACCTGACGAGCCTGTGTACTCTGCTTTGATCTTGGAATATGGAATTTCACCTGGGATACCTGTGGTTTGCACTGGTGCGGGTCCACCCTTACATTTTAGATAGACCTTATGAGAAACACTGCTTCCGTACGGACCGCATGCCAGAATTCCTCCTTCTTTCAATAGTGTCCGCGCCCATCGCTATTTGTACAGTGATATTTATGGATGCATAGCTTGTGTATTCTGGCAAAATAACTGTTATATATCAAACGTTCGAACATTAATCATTTCCAAATATAGTCCTCCGATACTCACCCGTCAGGATTCAATATGTTTTTATATGGACAAATGAGAACAAATCCATCCTAATTCACTGTGACATACACCTGCGCTCATAACAGATGCACCTGTCCTCATATGCGAAAAACGCTAACATTTGCCATGTTAGGGTTACCTGAGGTCAGGTTATAGAAATGGTTTGCTTTACGGTAACATTTGAAGTTCATTCTACAGGCATCTGCACTTTAGAAAGAAAGGAACCGTGTAAAATATGCCTAAATTTAACTGAAAACCCTATTTAATAATCCAACATATAATTATTTTTGTTTTAGAGCCTTCAAATGTACACAAGTTGGCCTATCACCATAGCAACCAAACAAAATGGTCCTGATGAGTACATCCATCCATCATTTGCTTGGTAAAAAACATGCACTTAAAATACTTCTTATGGAAAACAGATGTGCGTATGTAACCCTTAACTGTCCCTCTTATGGTGAAAATCTTTTATATATATATATATATATATATATATATTATATATATACGGTAATTTATATATTGTACCATGCTAAATATAAAGATAAAATATATACCTGTGATGTACAGAATATCCCAAAAGTTGGTTATTATAATAAATGTTTTTTATTTTTTTTGCTTTAGTTTTAGAAAGTGAACAGGGGTCAGTCTATTACAATTATTGCCCATTACTGAACACATATTTTGGGTAAAAAGCTATTCCATGGTGCTGATCCAGTAAACAGTGGGTTACAGGAAGTGAGATCAGTTGATAAAAGACAAAAAAGAAGACAAAATCTTCAAGGAAGAAAGTTTTCCTTACCACGAAAACTTCCCCATGACCGATTGATCAAAATACAGAGCAGATGTTAATGTTTGATTGTTAGAATAATGGGAAAAGTATTATATGTCATTGTGACACACACAGGGTTAATCTATTCCGGTATTCACTGTGTGTAAATGTGTTCTTCTCAGTGTATTTGGGTTGCCTGCACATCACATTCTCCAGATTACAGTAAAAAAAACCCAAAAAAATAAAAGCAAAACCTCATTTTCATCGCACATTTTCTGAAGGTGGCAAAAACATAAAAACTATGTTCATGTTGTGTTTGCATTTTCCTTTTTTTAGTGGAAATTTCATTATTTTTATCTCTCCCCTGCTAGTATATTTTAAGCTCATAATTTTAAAAGGTATACTCAACTGCTGATGCCCCCATCCAGGATGGCAACTAAAATACAGATGAAGTAGGCATTTACCCTGTAGGGGGCACTATACCAGGGACAATGATAACAATTGTACTGTGAATGTGGGATTAAAGTGCTTCAGCAAGATGATTGAGGGGAATTGGATGTGGTTACTCAGGAGCGTATTTGGGGGAAGCCGTGGATGGAATGGTCACCCAGTTGCCTTTTCAAAGTCACTGATATTATTATGCATTATGAAGGTAAGCTTGTCATTTCCAAGAAGAACCTGGCAGACTTTGTAGAATGGATAATTATAGCAGTGAGATTTCTTGAATGTCATCTCACTACGCATTATGTATGGCCAACTCAGCCATTCGTCAGCAGAGTTGTCCCTTCATAATTCATAGTGGAGTTCAAACTGAAACTCTCCTGCAAACTCTGCTTTAGTGAATGAACCCTATTGTTAGTGCGGGGCATCACACATCCTTGAATGAACCTGCCCCAAAACCCCATACTTTTAACGCATCTGCTAAGAAGATTGCATTGTTGGTGAGTCGTTATAACAAAGCATTGGTAATTGTATGCGGGTTTACTTCTGATACCTGCAGAGGACACTGCGCTGAACTATGCAGATACACTATGCTGACCTGGCAGCTTTGTAGGTGCCTGCAGGGGGCACTACGCTCTTCTGTGGAGGTACCTGCAGAAGACACTATGATGAGTCTGCACAGATAACTGCAGAAGACACTGTGGTGTGCAGGTACCTGCAGGGGCAACTGTTCTGACTGAGATGTCAGGGGACAGTGTTAAGTTATGAAGGCAGCAGTAGGACACTTTGTATTTCTTAAAGATTTCTCGCCTATCCGTGAGCATAAAAGCCGTTGAAATACTGCGCCACGTGACATTTATGGCTTTAGATCTGGAACATGCTCAGCTTTGGAAGACAAAACGTTTGACTTAAAGGCTTAAAGATAAAGTAACAAACATGTTGTCTGCAGACAGAGGGGATAAAACAAGGGATCTGAAGAACTGTGTTTTTCTTTTGCTGTTTACTCCCAAGCCTGGAAAGAAATCCCAGTGTTACACAAGCATTACTTCTACAGCTTTCTTAAAACTGCCCAAAATAACTCAGATTCTGAAAGCCCCGTGCAGACTTCCTTATTTGGTTGCTGGAGCTGTTCTTTGTCTCCTTGGAACATTCTGAGTAGACTGCACACTCCCCCTCCCCTTTCTGCTGCTATCCATATCTCTCCATAGACACATACTCACACATGCAGGTCACCGTGACTCTGCCTCATTTGGATTTTCTTAGCCAATCACACAAGTAGTTATGCCCATTTAAGGAGTACCTTTCCTTTCAGAAATCATATGGCCTACGGGGAGTTTGGCTCCTTGGAAAAGATCCTGAATTATACTAAAGGTTAACAGCGAAAGCAAGTAGCATGGCAACCAAAGACGTACATCTTCCGAGCTGTAGTTCTTAAAAGTAGAAAAAGTGGAAACAAACGACAGTGTCATTACACGCTGTATTTAAAAATATATAGTATATAATAATAGATCTGGCTATTTTCCCATAGCAGTCATCTTGTAAAATCTCTACTACTACTCTTTCCTTAAGAGACAGAACCATTGGAGCTGCCTCCATCTTTACATATCATAAGACAACAAACATTTAGATATAAACTGTAATAAACTATAGATATTCGGTGGACCTGAACTTTAACCTATGCTAACTTGAAAATAACTCATGGCAATAGCCCCGGACTGGCTAGTAGGGTCATGGGGCAAATGGTGGAGTCCATTGACCCTTCCGACTCAGTCTAGGCTCAGGCAGCCGATGTGATAATGAAGGATGCTGCCTTCACGTGACTACTAGTTATGTCATGTCTAGGTTGACGTGAAAAGTGTTACAAGTGGTTGTGTGTATGCATCAGGGAGCTCTACTCCAGCTATCTATGGGCTGCTGGCTTTAAAGGGCCCATTTTACACCATATTCCGGTCCTGCATGGCACACTCACAATGCTGTTATATCGATATGCATTATGAAGTGCAAGCCATGATGTAGGCGGAAGAAAGGCTGAACTGGCCCTGCTTTGATCCCTGTCACACTGGGCTTACCTAAAAAACAGGCAAGGCTCCGAGTCAAAAAATGGACCATGGCATTTGAAACCCACCGGCCCAATAATGTAATTATTATATGCCTTGTATGCCCAACGGACAGTACAGCCCTAAGTTCAAAGTTTCTTTTTGCTACATTAAAACTGCTGAATTGTGGCAATGTGTTCTTACTGTTGACTTATATTGTAAGGTTATCCCAGTAACACTGCTATATTGGGGTTAACCTTTTAGTACTGGTTTTTATTCACTCCTCCCATAAACCTCACTTGCCCTACACTCCCAGCTCTCCTCCAGTTGTAAAAGGTTGAACAGGTGTACTCCTTGCAGCTGTCTGTCGGCATCGGAACACGCAAAGGGCTGTAAGTTCTGTACTAGATTTTATGGATCTTCATAGAAGGGCTACTAAATACCGAATGGTTTGCTGGATACAAATGATCAGAAAAGACTAAGACATTTCAATATTTGCAGCTTGGAGGAGCAAAGAGAGAGAGATGAGATATGATAGAAGCATTTCAATACATAGAGGGGTTTAACAACGTATATGAGGGAAGTTTATTACAAAGGAGGAGAAATGTTACAGCAAGAGGTCAAATTCTAAAACTAGAGGGTCGAGAGCTCAGATGTACAGTAAGGAAGTTCTAGTTTATTGAGAGGGTGGTAGATAAATAGAACAGCCTCCCAGAACAGAACATATGGCTACGAGTATAAGAAAAAACCAAGGTCGTTTAAACTTAAGGTTTATGTCTTTACAGCAGATTGATATTAAATTCTACATTTCTATCTAGGTCCTACTCAATTGACAATGATTTGGGTCTGTCGCATATAAATCCTTTGCAACCCATAATTATGAAAACATAACTTTTTGAGGCAGCTGTTTTACTCTAAGCCTGGGGGGCAGTGAAACCAGATGTCACTGTCAGGAGGTCCTACGCATGTCTCTATGTTTGTTTTGGAGATGCAAGAATCGACAGAAACATTTTTTTTTTTTTTTTTTTTTTTTACAAAGGATGAAATTCCAGATCAGTAATACGTATAGCCTCAAAAAATACACTACATGGAACAGTCTAAAATTATATAAAACAAAAATGCACCATTGAGCATTATGATATGCGTGAGGTTTACCAGCGCACAAACAAGAGTGAAAACGGTGCCCTGCTGGTGCCTTTCTCCTGCCAGGTTCCTCTCCTTGGTGTTAGATGGATTATTACCAACATCTCAAGATATCCCCTCTTCCTTATGTACAGTTTTTTAATTTGACTATTGCAGTAAAGTTGGCTGATATCACAGACAGATGAAGCAAATGGCCCATGTGCTTACAGATTCTCATAAGAGTCGTGACTGGTTTTGGGGCTTATGGCTACTGAGAAATGCTTCCCACTATGTGGATAACTGCCCCTCTTTTAAATCTTATATGGCCATTAGTGAAACCTTACATATGGTTAGCGTATCCTCATTTACTTTGTAGACTTTATGTATAAGTTGCTGATGTTTATTTGTCTTTAGTTAGTTTCTGTTTTTTGTTTATCTCCCTGCATTCAAGTTGTTCCCATGTCTTTCTTTTTCAAGATATATTATAATATTTTAGCAATAGCTCATGTGGTATGTAACAAAGATTCATGTAATTAATGTTATCCTCAGTGATAACGTCTATTATTGTGTTTAACATTGCATTTTTAATAAAGACGAACAATCTTTCAGTTGTTAACCGACTTTAACATTGTATCATGTCAAGAATTCCTTTGCACAGCATAACATCTAATAAATTATTTTTTTTACAAATGTAAAAGAGGATATCGAAAACAAAAGCCACAGAAAGTAAAAGGTGACAAGTTTCCAACTGTATGAACAGCCCTACATGTGCATTCACAGTAAATGTCCCTGGATGTGAAATGGAGCCGATTCCTGGCATCAGGCCTGGCATTTTAACAGTTAAAACCGTGCGGCTTTGTATGTTCCACATAGACTCTAAAGTATGCCTACCGGACTTAGTTCTTTCTTTCTACCAGTATCAATGCTGGTTAAAATGTCATTAAGGAACAGGGCAGCCAAAATAAATTCTGTAATTTGTGACTTTGCGGAAAACAACTTCCTTGGCACAATTGAATACGTTTTCATTAGGTTATTAAATGGCCGTGTCCACCCTTCCTTTCATTTATCTTTCCTTTTGGTCTGTTAAATCAGAAAGGGGTGTTAGCCAAAGCTCGCATGTGCTAAAATGTGCTGCATAGTGGGAATAATTTAGGTATTATAATTAAATTCTGGAATTCAAAATGGCTATAAAAGATGAATGATATTTTGGCATTTAAGAATTTTGTGGGTCTTACATTTGTATCATACTACTCTCATGGCAAGAACAAAGTCTGCTATTGTCATTGTGAAATTAATGAGTTGTAACAGGTCTTCTGCATACTCACCAACAAGCTTCTGCTTCGGCGTATAAACCCCTAGAGTCTCCAAAAAAATGCCCGATCATATGACTATGGAGCTTGTCTGGAACTCTGTGCATACGCTGTCTACAGCCACAGATTTCTCATTACATGTCTATGTCAGACTTATTTATTTAAACCAGAAGATATTATGTTTATCATAGACATAGATATGCATTCTCGACCCTTTCCGTATTATAGTACATCACTGAATTGCTTCCTTCTAGCCTCCAGCCTTTGACAGCAAAGCAGTGGAAGCTTCAGAGCCTACTTATTTGTATTTTATGAGGAGGAAATCAGTAACATGAAAGATAATTTTCTTCACTTAACAAGCTGTCACAATTAAGTAATGGTGGCCTTTACCTCTTCTAACCTGGTGTTGTTAGCAATACTACTTGAATAAAAAAAAGAAGGATGCAGGTCCACAACAGCAGATAAAATGAACGTCAGACAAGGTAGTGCACTAGACTCAACACCTAGTAGTTGAACGCCTTACGCGTTTCGCGCCCAACAATGGCGCTTGGGCATAGGATCTTGAATACTATGCTGCTGCAAGTATCACTAGTTAATACATAGTAGAAAGCACTGTCGCTGCAATGATATACGAAGCAGTTTAACACACAATCACTTCATTTAGAGTAAACTCCAAGGCTCTGTGGGTTTCTAAATGGGTTAATGTTGCTATTTGAGCTGGGGTAGTGCACATTGCCAGCTCTACTCTATGTGGTCCATGTGTGCTGTCTTAAGTGAGCTGCTGGTGATCTCCATGACCTTGTTTGGAGGAGTGAAATAAGGTCACTCACCTCCTTAACACATCCATCATCTCTCATTACGCTGATACAGCACTGCTTTATCCAGGAGATACTAATTAATGAAGACATCGTACAGTCTGCTTTCTAGTGTTCCATTACTGTACCCCAAGAATGTTTCTTGTGAAGAAGCAGTCACCTTGTCATTATGTTATCACTATAAACAGCAACTCCAAGTATCCTCTACACGACAAGAAGATTTTAAGACAGAAACTTCAAAGCTGCTGCCTAGCTAACCCAATTTAAAAGCAATAAGGTGTGGGAGGTTTGAGAACAACTGAAATGTACCCTTAAACAAGACATGCTTATTACATTAAAATCACAGACCCCTGCGATGCATTCAGGACAAATAACAAATAAGAGACTACTCAGGACAGTCATATTTATCTGTGAGTGCCGATCTCACAAAGCATCACACCAAACCAAATGCAACAGGGTCTCCTGTCCATGGGGAGCACTGAACTAATCCCACTGTGGTGTCATCCTCATCCTATCCACCCCTCTGTTAACAACTGCAGTTTACTCTTGCTCAGGCAGCCGAGATTCCTAGCTAAACATACAGATGAGCTGTATATTGGAACATTAAACAGTGAATGTCCTAGATGAGACGCTATCTGAAACATAGATCGTCTATTCGTTTTTCCATATGATTGATAGGTAGAATATCATTAGAGATGCACAGGCACACAGATTGTCTTGTGAAATAATCACAGGTTTATTCACATGAAGAGCCAACCTCAACACAAACATTTCAAGGTACTCACCAACTCCTTATAAATGTGTTAATGCTCCAATCGAGAGGGAGCCGCGGCTGAGTTTGCAGAAGGCAGCAGGGTATTACTGATGTATAAAGATTTGTGTACTGTGTAGTACGTCCCTAACCTGTGGATTTACATGATTGATATTAGGGTAGTTAAATGTTTCCAGTAGAACACTTAGGGAGTCATCACCACCAGTTGGAAAATGCTACTACAAACTACCTTGAGGTACATTTCTTTTCCTTCAAACATTATTGCCAATAAAGATAGTGGATTTGGACGAACTGTTTCCTAAAATCCTTTAAGCTCCAGGACTTCCCAACTGGACTGTGGCACAAACGTGTAACTTTAATCCCTAGACCAGACAACGGGAGGTCCTCTTGGTGGATCTATGACACATTCCCATGTTCCCCTTATACAAAGTATATAGAGGGATATATTCCAAACTGAATGAGGTTGACTACTAGTTGACAATCAAGTAGGCACATACAAAATAATCACAATTATTTGAATCATATCAGGGGTAACCAATCTGGGGCTTTCATGTTGTGAAACTATAACTCATAATCCTTCATCAGTCTGAGCTGAACTAATAGTATATTTGTCTTCAGATATGATGGCTTATGGCTTTTTTACCGTAAAGGTTGGCAGATTTGGATACAAGATATTGTTTGCATTGGATAAAGAAAGTTTATCGTTTAAGAAACAAACGATTTTGTTTTTGGCTCAACGTCAGAGCAAAGGTGGGTCTAATTATACCAAAGTACATTAATGTTTTATTCACAATGTCGGAAACAAAACCCAAAACCCGCATCAAACGCATTACAATTATTCAAATGTTTTAAACTTTAACTTAAAACCCTAAAATCCAGCAAATGTGTTTTAGATTGTGAAATATGTTCCAATCAATCAGAAACGGTATTAGAATGGAATTTACCCATAGCTACTAGCATTCCTGAGTCAGTGTGGGATGCCAAACTCAGAGAGAGGCTGTCAAGCTTGGCAGAGCATAGTCCCAGGTGCCCCATGACCATATGTATATAATATATCCCTGTTTACAGCTCGGCATGAGTTCTCAAGTCAGGCATGTTCCATCTAATGCTTCATGCAGAGTATCAGTCAAATATATCTTATTTATTTTACAGTAGCCACTTGTGGTTATATGCCTCCAAGAATGTTGTTCGTATTTTGGAGCATTGTAGCAACAGCATTTTCTTTAAATGTGCCTCATTGTTTGAAATTACTTCAAACAGTGCTAAACAGGCAACTTTTGGGATTATGAATAGGGGTTTGAGGTGAAGCCCAAGCAAGATCACACGAGTGTATAATGTTCTTTTTGATATATTTAAAAACATATGAGCAACTCAACATCTGGCTGGGAAACACTATTCCCTTCTATATTAGTTCTTTCAGCACTTTATGAGTGTGATGGTGATACATACATCAAAGCGGCAGAGTGAAAGTTCCCCACACCACACTGTGAAAAAGGTAAAATTAGCTCAAATATAACTGGAAATTCTCTCAACAAGTTTTTAAGTATCTGACACATAGCCCAGAGCTGGCTCCATATTGTGCGTAGATTTGATCTAAGTGGTGCCTCTATGAAATGGTTCATAGAAAAAAAATTTGCTTGGGCAAATGCAGTGATGAAGGACATATTTATGCCCTAATATGTTATGGCACTGTACACAGTATGTATGTAAAAGAATTCTAAAGGCTGAATATGCAAGCATTCTGGGTTTTTTTCTATTAGATAAGACACTGGCCATTATAGCATTAGAATTTAGATCTAGCTGTCCTTTAATCCACAAAATGTTCACAGAGAGTTCTACAATCAGCAGGGGGTACTGGCTAAGGCATAAAAGACCATACTTGATAGCCTTAAGGGTGGCCAAGTATCAAGCATCGCTTCCTCAGTCTGCTATAAACAACATACTGAAGCCCCAGCATCTTTGGTTTCTTGTTGGCTTAGGCCCTCCAGCAAAAGGTAAGGCGCAAATCACAAGTTATAAATAAATTTCTTAAAAATATACAAAAATGATATTTTATACTTTGAAACGAATACAAATAGTGGTAACTATCCAGGAAAGCACTCTAGATTATTTTCTGCAGAATACTACAACATATTGCATAATTATGGAAAAGAGAGTTAGAGTTTGACCATCACCATCCAAGGAGCTGCAATGTCATAGGGCAGTCTGAGAGTTCATCTGCTTGGACAGAGAGCAGCACGATGAGCTATCATATAGTGATATGGGTAAGATGGTGAATCAGTGGGCCACATCTGGTGACGTAGGCTATACCTCATTGACATGTTCAGAGAGTACAAAATGAAACTCCACTACTCTAGCATAAGAGGCAAATTGGTTTTCAGGACAACCCTCATGACCCTAATTTACAGAATTACTACTAATCATATTACCTGTCAGTGAAATACTAAGCATATAGCTGGATTCCTGTCTAAAAACTTTGTTTAAATAACTACTTCCTATGTCAATTCAATTCAGCTGGGCCTTTGTACAACAGTGTCTAAGGTTTCTTATTTTCCTAGAAATATATTAAGCCATTCAACCATTTTTTGGGTTGTTTGCAAAAGTTATTTTTAGAGCCCTACCAGTAATATGCTATGAGTAACATACAGAACTAGCCAAGTGGAGTCTCGCTGTAAGCACGACACAAATGTACTAAAAAAACACTACTATTTCAAGCCTACCTAATATTATAATTAAAATGGTAACTGGCTTGTATTCTTTGTGTTATGAGTACAACAATGATCAACCAAGATTTTGGATTAATGTAGGAAAGGTCCAAATGTACAAAATAAGAATGTATACGAAGAAACAAAATAACGTCTACCATTCGAGCAAAACATTTTTTCAAGACTCCAAGTAATTAAAGTTCTGTGATATGATTTGTTTACTTGCGAATAATGAAAATGGAGACGGCATATTTTTTTTGAGGTAGATGGTAGACTAACCGGAGTGAAATCTTGGGTGGCCCAGCCGCAGATATTCTTGGTGTAATGTATTTCATGCTTAAATAGCCCTGTAAATCTAGTAAACAATGCTTTCAGTTCAAGCAATAACAATCTACACGGACAATAATTCAAAAACAAGGCTAAACACAAAGCCACAGACTGTGAGATATATTGTGCGTATTAGTGTGGGAGCTGAGAAGAGAAGGAGAAACGAAGGACACATTGTGTGTGGTATAGTTATGATCTTAACTTCAGAAAGAGAGATGATTTCACAGAAGCAGAATGCGGGTTTTGGTTTGTTTGGGTAAAATTCAAGTCATTTTGTTTCTGATGTACCAGATTTGTACTCCGCTATAACACATCTGTATTCTGACACGCTACACAGGGCTTTCAGAACAAAGAGAGATCTGAGGTGACACCTGGTTATGACTTTGGAATTTGTTAATTGTATCCAGTTACCATGGACAGACGTTGTTAACAAACGCCTTCAGTTTTTCTTCTCCTGTCATCTATAAGCAGTTTGAACGAACTTGTGTATAAACTCTAAATATCAATATAAAAATAGCAGTTCTCTGGAAAGCAAAGGGAACCATCCGTGTGGCACCATTATGGCTCAACACAAAACTAAAGTATTCAGGTTGGAAACAAATTAATGGAAGCTAAGTCAGTATGCATAATTTATTGAATATTTTGCTAGTTGGGCCAATCGGTACTACATTAGCTTTCCTTTGGTTTAATCCCAACATGCTGCTTATCCAGGAACACCAACAGAGGTTTGATTGAAAATGGACCATTGATTTCCATCAGGAATTACAATGTTACTGTAGGCCAAACCGCCACCAAAAAAACAATATCGAGAAATATAGAACTTCCCACGTAATATCCTTAAAACCATTTTTTTCCCACCAGATATACATAATATAACACACATAACACATGGGCAACACATGCAAAAAAACAAAACAGTGTTTCCTGCCATCATGAGCAATTACCAAGTCTGTCATAACAACCAATGTAAATTTGTTTACTGACATTACACAGGATTTTTTAGTGTGAAAGGGAACTTTATATGGAGTGTGAAATTCCCACAGAGAAGAACTGGGGGAGTTCCAGGTCTCTTTAATTATATGAGAGACTTCTATACACATTAAATTTGATCGTAAACATTTTTATACAAGCAACTCTTTGAGTGTACATATAAACACATAGATTGCAAAAAATGTACAGTTTTTTTTCCAAAGCAGCCTTCTCTACAGTATAGTGTAGGGCAGAATTATATGAGGAGATGAAAGATGTCCTTCAGGGCAAAGAACAACAGTTTTATAATAAAACAAAATAGAACGGTAAACGTATGGGAATGTTTAGCTATGCAATGTTACTGAATGCTGCGTCTATATTTTCCCTTTCAATTATAAGACATTGTGCTTGCAATGAGTGCTACACAACGCATAATGAGGGAATACCAAGCTTCTCAACGTTTCGAGAATCCATTCTATGCTATCCATTGTGCGCACATATTGAATTAAGATTGTATCTCTATCTACACTTAAACCTTTCAGTGAAAAGAATGTTTCCATATGTTGACTTGTATTACAATGGGAATTGGCTGTAACTATTCTTCTCCATCTGGAAAACAAGTCGACTGAGCCAGTGAGAGTTCTGCTTCCATATGTGACTTTACGGTGGATTCGAGATGCTGTCAGAGCCCAATAAATATCAAGTATTCTTCTATTAGAGACTTTCAAACCTTGCCTTAACAGGGAATAGGTGGCTTTTTTCTAGCAAAAGTGACTGTTTAAGGAAATCTTAACAGGACACGGTAATCATGGTTGTCTCTTAGAAACGTTTGAAAGATTTATCAAGTAATAGCAGAATTTCTAAAATTTAAATCTGTATCCCAGAACAATATATAAATATAATGAAAGGAGTCTTCTAGTGGACCCCACAGTAGTATCTACCATATATATTTATATATATACTACAGCGGTTAAATACTAATTGTATCTTGATGGAAAGCACTTCATCTTAGTATGATGTCAATACAATCCAAATGAAGAATATCTACAACAGTGTTATAATAAGAATTACGGGAACTATTTTAAATGTAATGTTTATTTGTGCATGTATATTAAGTATATTTGCCTCTGATGACCCTGGACTGCCTTGATGCTCCTCGCCTTTGATTATAGCAGCCCGTCCGCAATTCTATATTATTGTGTTTGTAACCACGCATAGTAAAAATACTGTGAGGGACTTCTTCAGAGCTCGTGCATTACTCAATATCAGCACATGATAGCAGTACAGATTAAGAATACTAGCAGCGCATGTTTTAACAGTAGGAAAATGAAACGGAACAGCTTAGTGTCTGTTCAACCTTATAAAAAAATGACAAATTTGCAAATATAGTATTTGGCAAAAGGAATGGGTTATTTTGCTATTATTCTGCTCTTATCTAGGTCACTTTGGGTGAACATACTCAATATGTTTGAAGCTAAGCTTATTAACTGGACAGATAAAAAAACATGCTTGGTCTATCTATGTAATATGTAAACGTGGAGAGGAAATCATAATGGAAAGTTACATGTCGCTCTGTTGATCCCCATTGATATTTTCCATTGAAACTTTTTTTTTTCCTTTGGCTCACCTTAAGAGGAAAACAATAATCTGCTGGATCTCTGCCATGAAAGGGAATATATTCCCCAAGGGAACCATAAACATTCACTTCATAAATGCTCAAAATTAACAATAGATGGGAAAAGGGCCAGTTGTTTCTGGGGTACATTTGAGTTCTCGAGAGAGAGAGAGAGAAAAAAAGCAGGTCTCTGGATTCCGTTCTGTCAGACCACTTATTGTACAGACACCAAATGTTAAAGTAATCTTCTCTCCCTTCTCTTTCATAGAGTTTTCAATTGACTTTACCAAGATAGGGTGATCTATATATTATAAAGTCCATCATTCTTAGAGATGAATCTTGTAATACTTACTTACAGTTACCTGATCCTTGCTGTCCTTCGTTGGTTATCATTTTGTAGATTTTTTGCAGCTTTTAATATGTGGGTTAGTGAAAAAGACTCAATCTGTCACTAACGTGTTTAAGTACATTACACAAACCTGTGTAATGATGGTTTGGATAATTATTCCTTCCTATTAAGTTATTTATCTTTGCTTGTTGTGTTACTCAATTCGATAGCATTAGGTTGATTCTGACAGCTTTTGTATAAGTGGGGAGAGGCCAAGGAAGATAACTTCAGGACATAAAATATATTCTGATATTATTTTGCTTCCTTTAGCCTCGGATCTCGGATACTGCTATCATGCTTTCATGTACCTTTGAGTGTTCATAATGCAGCCTCAGCCAGTCTTCCCTGTGAAAAAGCCTGGGCTGAGACATCATCCTTGGCCCCATTGCAAGAGGTAACTTGGGCCAGTTACAATGAAGATCATTGATCTCCTAAAATGACCCATTAAAAGCTATAATAAACTAGGGAGGCCAATGGTCTAAAAGGGTCATTGTCTCCTAGTAAAGTCTTCTGGGGGCTACTAAGCCCTACTACCTGGTGCCCTAGGCAAATATCTGGTCAGCCAAGGCCAGAATATGCCACTGCCAACACTTCAAACTGCCCTAATGACAAGCAACAATGAGATGTAATGCATTATCAAAGCCATAGCCATTATAGTTTTCGTTTCTTTCTTATTTTTTTATTACAGTCATCCAACAGTAAGATCTTGAAAAACCCTATCACAAAAAATTTCATTGAAAGAAAAGCAAATTAATTTAAAAAAACAAATAGTTATTTTGCTTTAAATGCCATTAGTCAACGCATGATAGAAATCCACACACTCTATTACGTTTTATGATACCTTTAAAACTGATAACATGGATATTGAATGTGATAAAACTATCTGTTTATGTTTATATATTAGACAAAAAAGTTTATTTCCGATTAAATTTCCGTTCTCATTTTACTTAATGCTATATATGCTTCTGGACTTTTGCCTAGTACTTGCTGGAATGATTTGGGTAAACCATTAAAATGAAAAATATATTTGTTCAACATATCCCACTCAGAAATGAGCATAGCCCTTCAACAACTGGAGTGTCCCCTCATTTAGCTACAGGTTGAGCCCAGCCACGATAAGTAATACCGGTATTAGAGGAAGGGTGGGTTCTTTATTTGGAAAGAATGGAATGCCATAAAAACCAAGGATTTCATTAAGCAAATAGCTTGAATATCTTAATATCCGAAAGCCATTGAGAGTTTTTTTTTTTCAGCCAGGAAACCTGTGAGAAATAACGCTCCACGCCTGTACTCTCTGTATATTCAACAAAACATGTTCTATGGTGATTAAGGAAATAAGCAATAATTTGCTTAGGCTAGAAAATACTTGCCAACTAATTTGTATTCACAGAGAAGCCTTGGAACTGATTAGCGAGATACACTGGATACTAGCTTATGATAGGTATCACGAAACACTATTATGTGAAAATTATAAGTAGCAGGTGTCAAAAAATTAGCTTTTTGTATTTCCTCTATAGGGGTTGTGATTAAATAGATGTATAAACAGTGCTTCTGGTGCCATGATTACAAAGAGGTCTAGTTTAGCAGCAAAAAATCCTGAGTGATATATAACTCAATGAAGAAAAATCTCTATAGATAAGGTCAATTTTAAAATACGCTGTATATAATATGTTTCAGTGGATCATGACCTAGACATATATCATGAAATAATTTATTATAGTTACATACAATATATTTGTATTGTATGCAATGTGTGTAATGGCTTTGTAGATTGAAGAGAAAGTAAACATAGCCATAACTTTTCTGAAAATGAGCTGCTCTCTGGATACTCATCCTTTAGTCTCCCAGGCAGAATAGATGTTGAGTGACATTTAGCGGCTTGGTAACCTTGAAGATTACGATGGACAGTTTCTAAAACACAGTATGAAAGAATCTTCACACTTTTTGGACCTTCCTTCTACTAAAGTGTAAAAAATTTGTTTTTTTGTACCCATAATCTAGAACATGAAAGCTGGCTTCACTACCCCTAAAATGGATATTGAAGGGGCAGTATAGTGCCCCACCAATAAGGAATGTGCATTGACCTATTTAATAAGTAAGTACGTAGCCTCTGCCGTCCAATAAGTAAAAATACATGTCTTTCTAAAATGCTGAAGAATACCCAAAGCAGCCAATCACTGGAAGGAAATCAATGGATGTAATTGCTGCGCATGCATGCTAGAATGCAAGCGAATGCTGGAGCAGACTGGTGGTGAGAACACCGGTTATGTGCTCTGTTTCCCCCGCTCCCCGGCAACTTGAACAAATCAAGTTGCCAGGGAGCGGGGGAAACAGAGCAATCCCTCCATGCATTTACAAGGGGGGGGGGGTACCATTATATGGGTTTACTAACTATTCCACACTTCAAAATAGGGGGATTTTGGAAACAAACATATCCTCTGATAGAAAATGCGGCTGCAGCAGATGTACGGTGAACTCTTGGCATATATGTTTATTTGCATTTCACCCAGAATTCCATTGGCGTGTTTGAAATGGAATGCCTCATAGTTAGCAATTAACCTTACATTCACTGAGAGGCAAAGAGGTTCATTCTGTTGTATTCACCATCAGATGAAAGGCATGTGATACGATCCCTACCTCGAGTATGCAATATTATGCAATGTGCTGGCTGACACCTTTTAGATTGAAATGGCAGAATGCCATAAAAAGCACAGATTTAATCAAGCAGATAATTTTAATGGATGAAAGCGCACCACCCAAAAGCCAGTGAATTTCCCTTTTCTTTTTCAATCAGGAAACTTGAGAGACCTGACACTTCACTGCAGTATCTCGATGAATATGCTAAGTCTCAGCACTTTCTATAGTGATTAAGGAAATAAGTACAGAATTGTTTAGACAATTAAACATAGCGAATGCCAAATAATTAGCAAAGGATTGGAGCGAGCGGAACTGATTACGCCCTGTATCAAAAATAATTATCCAAACATGCTATAGTGTGTGTGGGAATCTGAGGTCTTTTTATACAGATTTACCTATGCATCATACAGGGCACATGCCATCCTTCTCTTGGGAGCTGTAATGCATAAGAAAGTCTGGGAGTTGGAATCGGGTATAATGAATAAGTCATATCGTATTAGACACATTTGCTTCCACAACTGTGCATTTTACCAAAGAATAATTGAGAGAACTGATTTCACACAGTCCCTCCACTCTTCTACGTAAAGATACATATCAAGTTCCACTTGTTTCTTTCACAGGTCTCACTACTACTCCATTCTCATCAACTGTTACCAATGAACAAATGAACTCTATAGGCAAAAGTAGTCTCGTAATTGATCAACATATAAAGGGGCCATATACAGGTTGCTATATGACTGCTTATTGGAGTAAGATATATGGAGTTAAAGCATAATACCAACTGATTCTATTCCAGGCCAGCCACTTGCATGCTGACATAACAGTAAGCCAGGTGGTGGTGACCTCTACCATCCTGACATCATAGTCTGCCTATTAGGTCATTTGTGTGGTACAACAAGCTTATTCTATTAATCTACAACACCAATAACGGTATGTTAACAGGTGCATGTCAGTGAAGAACAATTCAGGAAGCACTTAAATCTTACTCAGAAATGCATTCTTAGACCCGGCCATATGGTATCAAAGTCAATTATACTGTATATTCCACCTCTAATTAATGTAACGGACGTCTGTTAATATATTAACACTGTTTACGCAGACTCTTAGTAAATAAACTTCCTCTAAGATCCGCCATAACAAATGTCCTTCAAACAAGATGTTTGAAGTGGTAAGGAACCATTAGGCCAGATGCACTGCACATTACTTACTATCTATAAACAAAGAAATTCTCTGCTGGTTTTTCGATACACGTTTGTACAAATTGAGATTTGTCCCGTTTTTGTTATTCTGGAAGCAGCTATACTTCTAGATGAAAGCAGCGATGTCTTGAAACATCTGGGGGTGAATTTGTCTTTGCTAAAATACATTGTGCATTGGAGCGAAATCCCAAACTGACATCAAATCAGAATAATGTTAATTAAATCCATGCTGCAAGTATTGGCGTTTATAGAACAAAGGCTAGTTGCCTAAAGATATTATTTTCTGAAAAACAAATCTGATTGAATCTGAAAGATTGATGTTAATTAAACAACAAGATAAGATGGAAAACAGATGCTGAAGAAATATTAAACATATTGGCATGGTATGCCTTTTCCTCTTCCAGTGTGTATGGACTTGGTGATAGACTGTATTGCATTATATGACAATGGAAGTGATTTATGTCAGCATTAAAGACCTGCTATGTGCTATAAGAAAGAACACATTTTATGGATGCACATATTTCCTTCTTTAACTCTTTGAGTTCCACGGACACATTTCCCCACCTGGGAATCTGGTTCTTCTATAGTTAGATTTAGGAGACAACCCTATAAACAGCTTACACTTTACCTATGGACAACTATATATCATACCATATATTGGTAAATCACAGTTGATATTCTTCTTAAACGGCTCCACACTCACCCAGTAAGGATATGTAGTTGTACACACATGTAGATTGCACACGCAACCCATGTAGGGGACAATACACAACATACCACAGGATGGTAACCCAAAAGATGTAAAATTACATAATTATGCTAAAGAAACAAAATATAGATAGACAATATACATATCTACACAAATTACATTATTTTAGTCCTAAATGCTACTCATAATTTTTAATAGAAAAGATAAAAAGCAAATGCATTTATATGTGTACAGGTCTTTAGTTGTTTTTTTTTTAATACAGGGAGGCACCTGTGACATCACAGTGATGGAATACCTGCATGTTAGCAGAGATCAGACATTTTCCCTGTAAGACTTTTTTTTGTATATGGTCATGGTATCAAGCATCCATATTAGTCTGCCTGTTCCATGAACCGATCCCTGCCTACACGTAGGATCTATTCCCTCCTGAATTTTTACCTTTGTTTGAAACCCCAATTCCACTGGATGAAGGATGGTGATTATTGCCCCCTTTTCATAACAAGAGCTTGAGGGGATACCAACGTTTTATTTTTTAATGTATTTAATACGCACACATATTTAAAACTTTAATTTACATATGAAGGTAGCTGATTTGCACTTCATTTCACCCAGAGGTGACAGTGAAATTTGTAAATTGGATTTCACAAGATGCCAGTAGTGAACATGTAAAGGGGACTTTAGTTCAACTTCTACATGTTGGAAGTTTGGTTCCCTGTGTGTGCAGTATAGGTATGACATCCACTACACCTACCATGGTTATTTTAATATGTACACAGCATTACACATCTTTTAAGTAAAATGGACTATACAGTGTAAGATTTGTGGAAGTGACATGTCTGGTTTCATTCCACACCACACTCATACTTGGTTTTCTGCTGATCTTCAATGGCAGCTATTTTGGCTTAGTGTTTAGTTATGTGGTTAGTACTAGAGTTTAGACAATGCTTCCAACAGTCTCGTAATGCGCAGGATGATTTATCAGCAAGCCTGAGTAATGTCTGTGTTCTAAAACAGAATTCTTTTTTTTTTTAGCTGAATGATCCCAAGGATGCTGTGTTCTGAGAGAGAAACCGTTCCATATTTTGTATCTGCTTCAAAGGACTTTGCTTCTAAAGTTTCAGATTATTATTGTCCTGTACCAAAATTGCTACTGTAAATCTAGTATTCTGGCAAGAAAATATAGCTTAATAAGCAGATCTTTTTCCATGATGACTAAAGCCACATATCATTAAAGCAACAGTTACGCCCATTAAGTCTTTGGGATTAGGGAAGCAAACAATTGATGTAGAAATTATGCTTGTTCAACCTCCTGATGGCTACCATCTGACATTAGTCAGACAGCAGCAACGTAACACTATGTACCATAAAGTTGGGTTACAACTTGGTGTATAAACATCACTTTGTTTAACTTCCAGGCCCCCAAGAGAGTTTTTGCTTTGGGCCCCCAAAAAGTATAGCCAAGCCGGCCTGTAGTTACTATTGTGTTTTCTTCTTAAGCTTTTTTTTCCATTTTCCTTTACGTCTATCGTCACGTATAATATTGGTTTAGTTGTGACCACAAACCCTTCTGCTAATAAAATAAAAGCTATGTTTGTGCTATTATGTTAACCATCATTCTCCAATTATTATGCTTTAAAGAACAAACCAAATAAAAAAATGCCAAGCTGTCTAGTCAAGGTGCAGTAGCAGTGATTGAAAACCTATTCAAGGAATGGACAATGGCCTTATAATAAGGTTTGAAATTTTTAGTCAGACTTTTTTATCTTATTTCCCATGCCGAATATACAAATTTGGCAAGGATTATCGGAGAACTCGTTTTTGCTAGTTCTTCTAGAATGGAGTTTAGCAGAATTCATGTTCACAAAAAAACAACAAAAGCTTCCAAGATACGATAGGAAAGTCCTGCTGAAATGTTGACCCAAACTTCAAAAGGTTATTATGAAGTCATTTGCGTATTAAGTGAATACCACTTCATCTTTTTAGGCCCCATGTTCTTATACAACACATCAGACACAGATGTAAATCAAGTATTAAAAAAATCTGGCAAAAATACTCACAGTTTTGGTTTGGTTGGCACCGGTGGTGGCTCTTTGCTTGGTGAGGATATGGTACTTGGAGAAGTTGGGGACATATAAGTCCTGTCTTGATTGCCGTTGATACCATTGACACCATTACTAGGATGTATGCCATTGACTTTGCTCTCCAGTGAGAAAAGCTGCATATGATTCTTTTCCACGTTTGGTTTTGCGTTGTTATCCTGTGACTGAAAGCCCCCTGAAGGTTTTTTTGATGGGGTTTCAATGCAACTGTTGCTTGCTATTGAAGGAGGTGAATACTTCTGGAAATCATAACCACTAATCTCTCCACTTGACACATCATTTCTGGTAGCCTCATTATTTGCTAAAAAAAAAGGAAAGAAAAGGTAAAAATGATAATTCACTCTAGAATAACATGGATGCATTTCAAGAACCCAAGTTGATGATCTCCTTCCATTCATACTAAGGGGAGGTAATACAACATCAGTGCTTTGGAGTTAGTTGTCTTGCAAGTATACATTTTAATTCAACATCTCTGTGTGCGCATGTGCTAACCCCATTACCTTTACTAAAAGGTTGAGTGATTTTTTTGGCCCCCTCCACACCGAAAATCATTTTGTACCCACAGAGTGATGTCAACATTACCGCCACATTATCACGGGGCAAACATTCCTCCTGAGTACTGGGATACCCATTCAACTTTCTATTCAAACAAAAAATAGATTTTTTTTTAAATTACGTCATAGGTCAATGTTCTAAAACAAAGTTTCCTTAGTAAGAATTCAATCTGTCCTTAACTAATTAAAAGCTTAATTTAGAGAAGAGCCATTGGAAAGCAGTTTACTTTTGAGTAATATATTTTGCTAAGTTTTACCAGGATTTGAAATATTCAATTATCTGGGGATCTTATATCTAACACACATTTCATACATACATACTGTATTATCTATAGTTTATTCCTTAACCTAATGAGAAGAGAGCCTATTTATTACTAATTTATTATCAGAAATTATCTCATAGAAACATATTGTTCCGATTACTACTATTAAACTACAAAGAGAATTAAGGATGCCTGTCAAGATGATAGATCACATGTGAACATGACAGCAAATGATACATGGAATCAAGCAGTTTCATATCACTCAATTAGCTGTTATATGCAACACCGCACTTTATTAATCACGAGCATGTCATAGACAGCAAGTTAAACAAACTCGGTATGGAAGCTGTCTCCCCAGGATTCAGCACAGCTGCGGCTGTTACCACCTCTTTAGAGTCAGATTGTTTCCATTTAAGTTTCCTTCTACATTATTTAACCTTTGTCTAACAGGTACATTCAAATCACGAACAGAAGCGTTTGCAGTTAATCCAGATTTAATCCATTATTTCCGTAACAAGTAAGCATATATGTAAAAAAACATATTTGTGGGATCAAATTGATTTCCTATTAGGTAAAAAAACTCTATGAATTAGGAGAATTCTTGACTATTTGACAGCTTTGTAAATTTTTTTACCAAATTAATACATTAATACCAAATAATACATTATTATCATTATATAGTTACCATCTAAAGCAATATAGAAATATTCGCAGCTATGCATATAAAGAGAAATAATAATGTTGTAATGTACCTTGGCTTATAGTCCATGCAACTGCCAATGGACATGTTTTCAGCTACTTTGGAAACACTGCTATGATTCATTGATTAATACCTTCATGCTACTGACGTAAGAATTACAAATATTGGCAAACATCATTTTTTTCCACGGTTAACGGTATGTGGGGCATGGTTACAAAAGGACAGCGTGGGAATCTTTTATTATTGGGAGGAGAGCTATGTTTTTTTGGTACATTTTACCATCTGACACCTGATAGCAGCTGGTTTGAAGTTCCTTTTCTTAACCCTGAGCTGGCACTGGTGACTACTGCCAAGAATCAACCACAGCCTGAATCAACCTCAGTAAAATGTGCTGCCCCGAATTTCCATACAACGTTCATCCCGAGAGATGCATTACAACCAGTGTTTCGTTTTGCCTCATTAACTTTGTGTATTTGAGAAACCTGGTGAGGTCTTTAGAGAAAGGATACTGATGGATGACGCTCAAATGCATGAGGCATTAACATAAATAAGAAAGACTAGAATATCACGCGTGATGGCAAGAAGGAAGGATAACAGCAATCCTAAGTGGCGTACCAGAACCAACAGTGAGCTGGGCTGCGCAGGTCACTGATCCACTGTCATTCCAAGCTTTGCATGTGAAGGTCCCGGCATCTTCTGGGAACGTCTCTGCTATCACAAGTGTACAGATCTCCTCTGAGATAAAACAGAACAAAAGGTCCATTATAAATGCTGCAAATGCGGTATCTCTAGAACTTCAAACATTTTTGCCATTTAGTTTTTTTTACTTATTTTTATAGTCCATAATTTATTATAAACTCTATGTTTCCACTTGTTATCAATAACAAAGTACTCTTATCCATTAGTGTTGTCCTATGTTTACGAGTCAGAATAGTAGCCGTCATACTGCATATGGATATGATTATTTTGGTCCTGTATTTAACAAGAGCAACACATACTCTAAAACTCCCAAAACTTTTCTATCATGATGCTTCCTGTAGTTAAATATCCACGACTCATGATGTTCTATACTTCAAAGGTGTTGGTGAGATCCCAGTGTGTAATCTAAATTCGGAATTTGCAGTTTCATTCATTGCACGGAGATGTCACACAATCTTTACCCTTTGTGAAAATAGTAATCCACAAAAGGGATAAAAGACAGGAAATTCAGGACTCTCCAGATTATGGTTATTTAAATAAATCGGCCTGTCTGGACAAGTTTCCTATGACTGCACGCATCTAACCTACGCTGATGTCCAGGCTGCTAGACGGTAACCTCATCTATAATATCATTTCTGAAAGTAATATTAAAGAAGGTTCTGATCGCTCTCTTACCTGTTGATATTTTACAAGAAAAAGAACCAAAAGACACATTTGCTTGCGGTAACAAATCTCAAATAACCAAATCTCTAAGTGCATTTACATACAAGAAAATAAGAGTATATGTTTCCACTCTGGTCAGCTGCATATTCCATTAGTCCCTGTTTTTATTTTTAGATTGCGCTGATACACATTTTTCATTTGGCTCCAAATTCTCTTCATTGGCAGAAAAATAAGACTCTAGCTACTTTTTGTGACTTATTTTCCCTAATTTATCAATTTATTACTTTTGCATTATGTAGTTTGCTGAAGCAGCCCTTTTTAATTTCCTTTTCTCGGGCTAGACTTGAATTCCCAAGCTACAGATTAAATGGGTTTTCCTTGAATTTCCATTTTACCCCTAAAACAGGACAACTTTTTTCTTTCACATGCTGGATTTAGTACCCTGGTTGTTACTTATTCATTACATTAAAGCAGTGGTGCTGCTGGCACTCGGTCAGAGATTTAAGAATAAATAAATTCAATAATGAAAATGACCTATAACTTGTGCTTTTCGTTTCTCAATCAGTGTAAATATTTTGGAGGTATTTTGTTTAAGATTTAACTTTATGGCTGAGATTTATGGCATAAAGTAGCTAAGCCAATTTCCTGTCCTTACATTCCCTCTCTCGTAATACGAAAAGTGGACCTATGCATACAGGGATTATAGTTCAACAAAATAAAAAGCCAGCACTCATATTTTCTTCATTTCTGGAATGATTGATATGAGCATACGTGTCAAAAGTTTTAAAAAAACCAGGGGAAAATGTTTGTCTCCCTTTAAAATTGGCGCCAATGGAGTGTGGCCACAATTCAATTACCTGGAATAAATCTTTACGGTGGATTTAAGAATAATACTTCTATACGCTACAAAGTACCGGTATTTGCTGAGATACGTTAAGTAAGATAAAATGCATGTCGTCACATATTTCTTCCATTGCAGCTTACGGCATAAGGAATTATTTCTTAAAATAAAGCTGCATTGTTGCAGTATAGAATCTATATAATACTTTGAAAGGACCGCACCAAGGAGGACTATGTGATGGTTAAAACATTATAGTATAGTCATTCCCTTTTATCTAATAAAGCCTTTCCTTTCATATGTCACAATGCAGACAATACACTGCTGTAATACGATCGGCTCCGTGACTGTATCGAGACAGCTGTGCAATGACAAACAGTGCAACAGCTGGACAATGATTCACATCTTTCCAAGCTGACTCATCTGCGAAGGATTCAATCAGCATTGTGTCAAAACGAGTGTAAAGGAGAACAGAACAGGTAATTTGACAAACTGGGATAGGAACCTTAAACAACTGGACTGTTTATTAACTTTGAAAACAGTCTGATATGGGGGGGGGAGTCCTGTCTAGACAGAAAGAGTGTAGAACATATCAACTAGACGCGAAGTGATGAGATGAGGCTGCTCCATGATCAGCAGAAGGCACTTAGGGACAGAACCACCTCCGCAACATAGCCACAAGTTATGGAATGTACAACCCTATGGAATATGATGGCGCTATACAAAACAATAAATAATAATAATGTCCGGATGTTTTTTAGATTATCAGCCTAATGCCACGTTTTTACTTGTGCCTCTCTTTCTCCAAAAAATGTTCACTTGGACTAAAAGTTATTTTACAAAACAAGCCACAAAGACTATTTTAATATGAAAACGGTGTGATTAGGTTAAAATTCCAGAAAAAAAGGTAGGATGGGGATATTATGGGGCATAATTTATAGCATAGTTTTAAAAAATAATTTGATGAATGTATCAGAATATTATTTGTCAATACCCCTTTTTTTAATTTATCCAATTACACTTGTATGTGTTACCAGTTCTATGAAACTGAGTCCTTACCAGGTTCGGATGCACATCGTGGCTCTGTCAACGAAAGAGAAACAAAGACAGAAATAATTAATATCTATTATATATACTATGCATCAATATATTTATTCAAATTCATTCAGTGTTGATTATAGTCTTAAATCTGACATATTGAGCATGTTATTTTACATAGATCTTAGTTAAGGCATCTATCTAATTAAGGGAGCTCAACTATGTTTTTTTCTAAGAAAAGGGGGAAAATGTTTGGTTAAAGGTTTTAGTGTAGATTCTTGGCATAGGGGTCTTTATTAAAGAACATAGCCTATGATGGTATGGGGCCTTCTCAACCCTCGGCTGAGATTCTTGTAGATGACTTTTAGCAGCGGAAGGTGGCCGAGGTCAGCAGTATATAGGGCTCTCAAATAAATAAAATCCAATTGAAAAGTAGGGAAAAGGAAGCTTTGCTTATGTCTTTGAGGTTGGAGTTGAAAGGATGAGGAGGTGCTGGGGTTATTTTCCCACGGTCTCATATTAGATTTACATAGACCCCTCATCTTACCGTATGTGTAGCAAAACAACAAATGGTTGGATTTTTACCAACTCTAAGTGTTTTTTACTTATATCAAATGTAATGGAGGCTCAGCAGTTGGTTTACGATGGTTCAATATTATTCTGCCCGTTATTTATGTATTTCATTTTAAAAAAGCAATAAAAGCATTATTAAAAAAAGTAACATAATGCTCTCATCGGGCAAGCTAATGAGAGCAATCCATATCTTTACGCTATACAATATAACACGATAATACATTTAAATAGGCCTTTCCCCTCAATACTTATATCCACATAGCCACATATATCCCCAAACTGAGTAATAATACACTCATATAGTCCTAGAACAAAAATCAATTTAAAATAAACTAAATAGACACAACAGACATATGTTTAAGCCAGTACAGTAGTTTCAGTGCTTAGATCCAAGTAACACTCTATACCCCCACTTTCCTAAACGTATAAGTTATGATAACTACCTTCCTGTCTGTCTGTCCGCCAGGCCTGCTGCAATACAATGTATAACCTCTCAACCTCTCCAGATTAGCACAGAGAACAATGGCCACTTGACACTCTCTACCCTCGGAGTGTATATATGCGGTTAAATAATACGTGAATGAAGACCCTGGGGAAATCTTCAAATTATAGATTGCATACCCTCCAGTAGACAGGGACCTCGATCAGATAAATTATAGAGAATAATCCCAACTGTCCTGTAATTACTAGGTTTAACCCCTTAAAGACAATGGGCAGTCTCTAAACCCATTGAAAACAATGTATTTTGAGCCCGTACATGTACGGGCTTTGTCATTAAGGGGTTAATTACATGTAACAGAGGTATAGCTGGAACACAGCTATTATTTTTTTTTGAAAAGCTTCCTAAACATAGTTTAAGCTTTATTACTTTTTTTTTTACACTTGTTTTTACATGGACACAAAACAGTTAAACCTTCCAGACTAATTTTCTGAACTACGAGCATAGCGTTGATGTATATTACGGACTTTCTGTGGCTGTGTTACCTACGGCAGAATTAAAAGTAAAGCCGACCCTTACTTTTTTGAAGGATCCTGAAGTCTGGAGAGTCCTGAATTTCTGTCCCTTCTCTAAACCATTTGACCTTCAGCGGAGGTGTGCCTTTTACTCGGCACTCTAACACCACAACCTGTCCTTCAGATGCTGTTAGACTCTGCAGCTCCTGGATTTGAGAGAATACAAAGGATTTATCATGAATTATGTATATATTCACGGGTAAAAAAAATGTTGACTTAACATTTTGGAAGCAAACCTGAAAATTAAAAATGCACTGGGTTGCTGTAATTACCTCTCATGTTTTTACCCATTGTACAGCGCTGCTGAATATGAAGGAGTTATCTAAAACAATAATCAATCAGTTTTTGGTCTAACTTGAGATTCAGGATAGCCATATACCTGTCCAGAGCATGTTTAAATTCCCTCACTGTATTGGCGTCCACCACTATTGCTGGGAGGCCGTTCTACATACCCATATAAAAAAGAGCTGTCCCAGAGGTGCGGCAAAAAAGTTGGTAATCATGGAGTCTCAGGTGGTGATTTGAATTCTAAGTAATGTTATTCTATAAAGCCTACTTGCTCAATGAACGAGACCTTATTTTTCTTAGTACATCAGTCAGCCCCAAAAGTATATCTCCCTACTGGAGTCAATTTCCAGATTGTAATATTTTGAGCAGGGTCCCCTTCATGTTTTGGTTCATTAAGTCTAAATTGTTGACTGACGCACTACTTGTTATGTCCCGTTTGCTCACTGTGCAGTGCTGCAGAATACGATGGCGCTATATAATCCAAAACAATAATAATTGCAACACTCAGAGTGCTAAAAGATAGAAAGTATTAAACAGATACCAAATACTATCAGACAAACTAAATATCATAATGAGCAACGATAGGTGAAAAGTTGCTGAACATAAAAAGAATATTCCATTGGTTGATCTTTCAACCCTAAAGTCTTAAGTCAGCTGACATTGCTTGCATCTCTTTGTCATCCAGAAAACCTTCTGATCCCCGCTGGAATGTTCGCTGTTCGCAGACAGTGAGTCAATATCTGATGACATGGCAAAGGAGGTATTTGTATGAAAAATGACTTAAGTTCCCACAGCGAAGAATGTTTAACTTTTTCATAAGTTTTCTAATTAAAACCACCAAGCTAAGTGGACAATTACATAGCGTACTTATCTTAGAACAAGAATAATAATGTTAATAACAGGAATAAAAAAACTAATTTAGAATAAATCGGACACTCAATGAGACCAAGAAATAGCTTTGTACTGTGAACATATTAAATCATAAATAGAATTTAGTATATAGATCCATGGTTCATAGATTGGCCAATATTATAACCTATTCTTAGTGTGTGTACAGACACTGACTCCACATGTGTGTTCTGTTTAAGGTCTCCTTCCATGTGTGTGTCTTGTTCTACATAGATAATGGTGTCCTAGACTAGTTCACACCTGTATGTAATTGGTACAAACTAATGTCACTTTATATTATGGAACAAGATGTGTGAAAATAAGGCAAATTATAACAAATACCTAGTCAATGTCTGCAAACAAAATAATCCCAAACACAACAGATGCAAATTAATGGCCGACTCAAAAGGCCCACATCTTGCCATGGGGGAAAGCCCTGGAGCCCATATAGTAGCCCCCCGCTACTGGCTGAAACCGTGGCACCATTTCTTCATGTATTATGAATATGTTGAAGTGCACTGAGAATTCACAGGGAGAACTGCTGGGGCATCCCGGTGAATGCAGAGTTCAGTAATGTAAGCTTGGAGATTGGCTTTCCACAAACTCCAAGGGTAAGAAAACCACCTGGGACATCTAATAATCTTGGAAAAATGGAGAATCTGTAGAAAGAATTTGTGGTTTGTGTGAACCCACAGGTGCTACAATGCAGGTTATGTCACATTACGGTGGTGTTTTATTCAATAGTTAAAAATGTACAGGAACCTAAGTGAGGTTCCATACAGAAAGGCCGATATGAGAAGGCCATGAATGTGCAGAATTCCAAAGTCTTTTGTTTATGTCCCTACTGAGTCATGTTCCGACAGATCAAAATCACGGGTTCCTGGTATTGTGATTCACACATTTCAGGGTTGTGCTAATTAATCTGTCAAGTGGCTAAGAACCAAACTCTGGGGATGTGAATTAAAGAAAACAACCACTCCTATTAGAAAATAATTACACAAATCTATGTCTTATACAGGATAATCTTTTGGATGGGTTCGCACAACAAAAACACAGCAATTAATTTTGTATTTTCTTTCTTCTTATTACAGATTACAAATGTCAAATGAACAGTCTAACCCCGGAAAATGTATTTTCTTTTTTTTTTCATTTTGCATGGATGCCAACGCATTTTGCTTCATGCAAATTGGAACATGCATTTTTCAGTCTACTGAAACCACGAGCCCTTAGTATGTAAATATCAAAGCGGTGCGTGCTACTGATATGTGTGAAGCATGTGAAGTCCCAGCCAATCACATGTATACTAATACAATTTTTAGAAAGGAAACATGTGATTGGCTGTGGCTAGTTAAAATGGCTAGAATTGGGGTTCCAGTAAGATGCCTACATCAATTTGCATGTAGAACACCAACTAGCATTTAACATGGACTGCTTCTTTTGTGTATATCAAATTTTTAGCATTTTAGTATGTATTACATTATTTCCCCCCTCTTGTATAAGTCTGCTAACTAATAATGTGCCATATGCTATTCCTTTTCTCTGTTACCAACTACGACATGTTTCCCCCCCCAGTTTTCAGACAGAGGTCAATTCGTCCAAAGAGGACTTGCATATCCACAATTATAATTTGTATCCCTAATTATTACCGATTAGGCACGTATTTCCTCTTGCTTACAGGAATGTATTCAGATAATAATGTATAATAAATTACTAATTTAATTGCACTGTGAAAGGCATAAATAGAGATAAATAACAGAAATTCACGAAGGAAACAAATGTAATTACATTTTACATGAACAGAGACAGAGCTGAAAACTATTTTAATAAAAAAAGGCTGTGCTTCAACATTTAAATATAGATACAAAAAATACTCAATGATATCATAATTAAAAGACTCAAAACAGCAGACCTTAGTAAAAACCGGGGCAGCGACTGTAGATGTGCCGGGTCCATCTTGTCGGTAAAGAAATGACGTAGGGCTTTGGACCTGTCAATATACATCATTGTTTTAATAAACATCTGCAAGCAAGACTAAACATATCACAAACAGGAAACATGCATGTTCCATAAGATCGAGATAGATACTTAAAGAGCTACATCATAGGATTTATTGGTATGGTCTGCTAATAAAACATTATCTATAGAAGACCCATAATGAATGTTTTTCCCAGAAAAATGTATACACGGTGCTAGTCAAACTGTTACCAGATGTTTAGATCTTTACATGAAAAAAAAATATTTGTTTGTCTCTGACTTCTGCCCGATGTTACCCTGGTGCCAGAGGGCCCTTCCGCACAGTACGCCATGACCCGCAGTTCCTGTGCCACTCACGTATCATATTGAGAGACTAAAGTAAAAAATGATATAACCTTTGCGTTAAAGGGGGGAGTAATCCCCAGATTTTTTCCATATATATCATTGAGGCACCTAAACGAGCTCTAACACAGAAATACATTTAGTTTGCTGACAGCAGCTGTTTGCTTTTTAGCTGGCAGCACCATTGGGCGTACTGCACATGGGTATAGTAGACAATGCTTACCCCCCGGAGACGGGATTAAATGTCCTAGAGGGCTATCCCAAGGAATAATGCATATAATCAGGCTATTAATCAGTTAATAAGCATCAGGGAAAACAAAAGGACTTTCCTTATTGAGAAGTTGCAGCTGCAGAGCTGCAGCTCTTCATCTCCACCATGATCTGAGTGATTGGCTGCTTTAATGGCAGCACTTTGATGGCTGGAGCATCCCTTAAAGATTTACAGTACTGTTAACAAACTAATCTGCCATCAAGACAAAGGAATGGAGTCAAGTAACCCAGCCGAGCGTCAGTTAAAGGGACAGTCCTGACAAATATGTTTTTTGTTCATTTAATGACAAAGTCAGTCCAAATGCAACTCCAAATATCTAACCATATTATACCTTATAGATTCTGCTCTTAACACAAATATAAAAAAGCATTTTTTTCATCAATCCCTTTAATATGTTGGAAAATGATACCGTGTGCAGTTTATGTAATCTGCACATTGTATTAAAAAATCTGGATCCCCCTTATTAATAATTATAAAAATACTTTTAACAAGAGTGACTCCAGTGATGGTAATTATATCGGAATACCATCATATCATATACCATCATCATCACTGGAAACATATGTTTAAAGAACTTCACTGATATTGATTGTAGGTCTAAGTTGGAGCAGAAATAGATTAAATTTACTGGACCCAGCTCCCAAGATACTTTACATATTTGAAAGATGGAAATAAAGTTTAGTGTATAAGAAGATTTAGACGGTAATAATGTATATAATGTACAGAGAATACAGAGCCCAGAGGATATGGAGGTAATCCGATACCCACTGTTGATAAATGTCCATCTGGACTTAACTTCATGCATCCTAAGCTTTGATGTGACATTTATATCAAATTCCCAGTGTGCACGTTCAACGGGTATGTATTTTTGGTAAGAGAGTTTTGGTCCAGATCTACCATGACCTAAAGGTGATCTTCCATTACTCTGCTGAATTTAACACTTTATTGTGTTAAACGATAACTTCAGGCAGCATTACAAATATGAGTTATTTACAGCTAAATGGACAAACCCCTCCTAGAAATAATTCTGTAATCAAGTGAAATTCTTTCTCTTTTTAAAATAAGAACATTTAATTGCCGTGGGTTATTGTCATAGAAACCACTAATGTTTTGTATGTATGCAATTAATATTCTATAATAACAATTTCATCGTACGCTGTACAGATAATGTCTCTAACACTTTCCAGGTCTTACTAAGGTGTGATTGGAAAGTTTTAGGTTAAGCTCATGTGAATACCTGTAGACAATAATTGTAAAAGTTGTGACCTTGTAGCTCACAAAACCCGTATTAAACAGCTCTTCTAATGTTTACTTGCGGTGAGTTTATTACTGGTGTTCATCTCCAAACTATGTACGCGCATCTGTCCATGAGTGTTACGACATCCAGAGGTCCTTAGGGTCACCGCGTATTTGGCAGCT
The DNA here is from genome assembly GCA_009364415.1 of Spea multiplicata. Classification (NCBI taxonomy): domain Eukaryota; kingdom Metazoa; phylum Chordata; class Amphibia; order Anura; family Pelobatidae; genus Spea; species Spea multiplicata. The sequence goes on from VKOC01016540.1 coordinate 89,974, forward strand.
TGTAGTGATGTATTGCACAAATAATACAATAGAAAATAGTCGATTGCCCTTGGAATTAATCTGTGTGTTTTGCCAACACTGAAGCTGGACAGTCTGTTTTTTTTGCATACACTTTTGATACATAGCCACAGTTGTAATACTAAAACAGATGCAGTTGATCTAAGATTATTTATGGCTGCTGGAATTGATTCCTGGCTTTCATTTTTTTAAGGCAGACTCAAAACCTTTATGGTCTAATATACCCCAGCAGCAGGATTTGTGTCATATTTTGGGAATAGTAATCACGTGATTCTATCTAATGAGTTTTCAGATAGGGTAGGGGTTATTGTACGGGACATCAGTTAGTCTAAAATTCATTCTGTAATTCGTTTTGTCAAAACATTTAAAGTAACAGCATCTGGCAAATTATCGTTAAGGATAACAAAAAGGTGAAACTTACATGAAATGAATCGATATATTCAAAATGTATCTATACTGTGATCTAAAATTGACTTTGGATAGAATTAATGACCAATAATTCCCCTGTCTCCTCATAAGGTTATAAATTGTTCAGAAGAGGCCATTCAGAACAATTCACAGGACCGGTCCATATCGGAAGGGCACTTTTCTAAACTGTCACGGGGAGACAGAACGTTATCAGGGTCACGTTACGTGACCCCGCTGTGAAACCAAGGCTGCCTGCACAGTGTGCAAGCAGCTGTACAAAAAGCTGCAGGAGATGAGCATGGATGTGTAAGTGTGTGTGTGAGCATGGATGTGTAATTGGTGTAAAGTGGAGTGTGTTAGCAGTGTGAGAAGTGGTGTGAGGGAATTTGTGTGAGAATAAATGTGTTAGTGAGTACGAGTGTATGTTGGAGGGGGCAAAGAAGGCACAGACAAGCTGTTTAAGGGCAATGATGGTACAGACCAGTTGTTTGAGGCAATGATGGCACAAATAAGCTGTGGGCACTGACAAGCTGTGGACAAAGATGGCACAAGCATGCTGTTTAGGGGTCAGGATGGCACTGATAAGCTGCTTAGGGGCAAAGGCGCTCAAAAGCAGTTTGGGGCAAAGGGGCACTCACAAGCTGTTTAGGGCAAAGGTGGCACTGTGGGACATATTGCTTGGTGAAGTTGGGGGGCCTGATGTAGTTTTCACACCAGGGCCCTGTGGTTTCTAGTTAGGCCCCTGTATCTCTCAATCTATCTATCTAATCATCAACAATTCATGTTTTCTTCTTTTAAACTTGTAACAACCTATACTGCAGAACTAGGTAGCATCATAAACTCTGTAGTTTACATTATGCTGGATAGTTCACAATCCTTTTATTTCTTTATTTTTTACAGCTCATATGATTCAGCATTGTTCCAAAATAACTACAAGAAGTTAAGGCTTTAAGTCTAAGAATTATAAGTAGACCTTTAGTCATAGTCTTTGTGTAACTATCCAGAACTATTCAGTATTGCTTCTAATTGAATGTATTGTGTCACAAATGAAATTAGACAAAGGTGCAAACAGTGTGAATCAATGATACAAGCTAGTCTGGATATTTTCAAAATTATGTTTCAAATCCCTTTTAAAGAGGTATAGTCAACTTACCTGCTGAACAGGCACAGACATTGGCTGCATTACAGCAGTGGTTATTCCACATTTTGGGGATGAAGGCCCTATCGTCAAGGAAACAGAAGATGTTTTCTTTTGAGCCCTATGGAAAAAAACAAGATTTTTCTTTTACCTTCAGGTTACAAAATACATTCTATGGAAGATACAGAGTGCATGCAATATTCTTGAATTTACATAATAGTCAAAAAATGACATTTTTATAACTACAAAATACAACTTGCGTTAAACTAACAACAAAAACACAACTGATAGTAGACCAAAAACTATTCAGACAAATTTTTTGTTTCGTTGTTGGCCATCCGTCTCCTGAACAACAAATTCCATTTGCTGCCATTGGGTTGGGATGAAATTCGGAAACAAAATTTGTTGTCACTCACCCTCATTTACTCTCTCATACGGTTTCATGTTCTCTCACACTCTTAATCATGCTCTGTCACGCTCTCAGTCACATTCCCTAATACTCTTGTCCGATTAGATGATTAGTGGAGAAAGAGAAGCATTTCTGCACTTCTCTTTCTCTGCTTATCTGTCTGCATTATCCTGGCCTCTTGGAGTACTTCCGCAAAAAGGAAGAGCCACAGGGACAGCCTCTACCTGTTGCTCCAATCGGGGGAGAGGGTGCGCCCGGAGGCTCTGCCCTTTTGTGCAAGTGCTCTGGGAGGCCTGGATCATGGACAATAGATGAAGAAAAAAGACAGAAAAAAGTACAACAAAAAAAGGCAAAAAGGAGAGTGGGGCATGGAAGCAGTCGGAGAAGAAGGTAGGGAGACTTTGAGAGAGAGCGTGAGGAAGTGTGAATGAAAGAGTAAGTATGAGTGCGAGTGAAAAAAGCAATGAAATGCAAATGAAAATTCATAGCTCTCAGTTTAATTTTTTTGTTTGGGTCCCTCTTCGCTCCGTACATTCTTACAAATTGACGAAATTGGTACATTTTGTTAAAATTTAAATTTGCAGGAATCTGAATGCACAAGTCTAACTGATTGCTGCTTCTATTGCTACACAGGCCACCTGCAATATACCATGTTCTTCTTCTGCACTTTCTCTACCCTAGAAATATGCAGGACCAGATAAAAGATAACTGGGAAGCATAATTACTGTGTTCTGTAGGATTTCTTATTTCACTGTAGCTATTCTTCAGTTTTGATGTGTGGATGTTACTGATGGCAGATGGGTCGCCCTATGCTTCCTCTGCTATCCCCATACTCCGCACACCACCCTCAATGTCTGCTGGTTGCGCACAGACAGGAAACACGCATAACTTGCATCCTTAATCTCCCGAAGACTACTGACACGCGTGTTCCGATTCAGATTTTCCTGAATGTATCACAATGAAAGCAGATGGCTGAATTACAGCTACTGGTTAGTTTGAGGCTCACTTGGCTCTTGCATATCAGCAGGAAGACCGGCACAAGCCAGGCACACCTCTCCTAATCTATAGCTGTACTGAACATGTCACATTTCAGAATTTTAAATGGAATAAAAGACTACAATAAATCACACAATTCATTACTACTGCATGCTCATATGTCGCTGTTAATCCAAGATGTCAGTAACAAGATGTCCTAAGACTGGCATACATTTGGAACCACACAAGCACCCGTTCAATGGTATTATTCAAAAAATGTATCTACTTTTAGATTTAAAACGTGTAAAGTGTTTCCTACTTGCGTTTGCGTATATCACGAATTATGCTCCCCATTTCTAGTCCATGGGCTTTATAGGGCCATAAAGAAAATTTGGGTCATTTAGGTTGCCTGTAATGTGGGTAATATAAACCTTAAATCTACGACATTCAGATATAAAATATCCCATTGTCTAAATATAACATTATATTTTTTTTGCATTGAACAATGAGCAATCGATCGTAAGCTCTACTTTAACAATACATAAGACCAGCTTGCATATGGCCAACTGTACCCAAGATGACTGTGTTTTTTGATAATCCAGCAGTGGTGTCTGTATTTCTAGCAGTCATTTCAAGAAACCTTATATAAATATATACTTACAAACTGCCTGTTAGAACATCACATTTTTACTATGTTAATATCTCATATACCGGTAAATGTTGTAGCCTAGCACCAAGGGCTAACTGATCCAAACATGTCTACTCACTGTGGCATCGTTCCTGGTTTTGTGTGGACTGCAAAGCTTTCACTTTCTGAATCTGAAGAACTGGCACCTTGGATCAAAACAGAAATTATTACACACTTATATTACAAATATTACATTTCTATACATGAAAAGTTAATGGTAGCCAGGTAGCAATCTTCGGCATGGAACAATAATTGGAATTTGATTATTTGTGGCCAGGCTACCTACCTTTTAACCTTTTCTATTTAAGGCTCATTTGGCTCTACAAGGGGTTAAAAACTTGATAGCACCTAACAATGACATCTTTCTAAACAAACGTTCACTCCAGAACATCTGTATATTTGTTATTCCAGGTGTGTATATTTTTTATTGTTAACAAAGTTATTACTCATTAAATTATTTATTTTCCTCAATTCTTTATTTATAAATATTGTTTTGTTTTTGGACAGGGATATTAGGAATTTGGTTGAAATATTAACAAAATAACTTCTATAGACATTATAGAAGAAAAAAAAAACCTCCCACTTGCTCGCGGCTAAAATTTGATTTTACCTTCAACAAATACTTCTGCTGAAGATGTATCAGAACCTTGGGAATTAGATGCCACGCAAGTATATCGCCCTGTGTCCTCTTCGAAGGCCTCTGCTATGACGAGCTTGTGAAAACCGTCTCCGTCAGAGGAGATCTCAATGTCTGGAGTGTTATTCAGCTCCTTGCCTTCACAGAACCACCTGTAGACATAGAAGCATTTGAGATATTTATGCTGCACAGGAGGGGGGGAGGAGAACATGGGACTGGTAGCGAAATACAAAAGTGAGAGGAAAATAAGGCCAAGCAGACTATGACAGATTGGAGATGAGTCATTAAAAAGATTGATTAAAATGTATAGGCAGAAAAAAAAATGAATAAACCCCAAAAAATGCTTTGTACTGAAGTGATAAATAAACTTTATAGACAGGACACTGTTTTAACATGTGTCGGAATAAGGAAATACAGATTAATGGTATCTGCTGGGAAGACTTAAATGCTTGTCTAGACTAGATTAACAACATTGAACACTTCCTCCCCAGCTATGTCTCACAAATATATTACCATCATAGTATGTAATAAATAAATCATTTCTGCACTGAATTATTTTATAAAAATGGCTCCCCTTTGGAAATACATTGTCCTCCTTGTTAAATTATTAGGATAATTAACAATGATTTATAAACATATGTTGCAAATCTAGTAAAATAATAAAATAATACAACTAATAATAATACAAGTATTAGCCTGAGGCATGGTGCCTTGTACTCTTAAAAACAACTCTTTCAACAGGCTTAATATCAAGCTAACTACACAGGACAACTACACAAATATCCAATGGATGTACTTAACCACGATGGTTACTTTTCTTTTCTTTTAACCTTAATGGTTCACAACTCTATTTTGACTCTATCTTGCATTGTTATGTCAGGCATAGCTTATATCTTTTATGTTATTTTGTACTTTAGACGCTCAATCTACTGGACTGAGCCATGGGGAAATACACCACTAGGGCATATGGCAGTCTGTAGCAGTGCCGGAGACTAAAAATATACCCGTTTCCCTATATTTCTATGGTTCCACAGAACATGATATATATATATATATATATATTATATATACACAATATATATATTGTATATAGTTGGATACCAAACCATGACTCAGTTTAAACAAAATAAAAACCTGGTCAATAAAGTAGCCACCACCCAGTACCCCTTCTTCAGATATGAGATACCATCAAAAATAGTCTCTGTACACAGAGTGTTAATTCATTATCCAATTCGTAAAAGAGATTCTCCAATATGGAGAATCTAATCAAGTATTCTCCACCGCCCCCCCCAGGTAACAGAGTATTGTTGGGTACCTCTATGCAAAGATCCTTCCAAAGAATTGCTAAATTGTCATATTGTGTCCTGCCGTTCAAGTATCTTTATCACAACATACTGTGTCTTTTCTTATTCTTATCACTCTTAGTAATGCAAAAAAGGAATTGCTATGTTGCGAAGCATCGTGAGAGCTCTAGCTTACAAAACATGGAACAATTTATCCAGCATGTCATTTGCTCAGACACTCAAGAGGAGGCTGGTTTTCTTCAAGAAATTCTGGAGGGGGATACTACATAAAAAGACTAGTTGTTAAACAGATGAGAATAATGGCGCCGCGAAGGCCAAAGAGGTGATTTTAGATGACATGTAGCTCACTTGTGGCGTTTTTATCAGAATTCATTTTTCAGCCAAACTGTCCCAGTTTTGAATTATGAGGTTTCAATGTGCTGAAAGGCAGCACTTAATCACTTTACGCTGACAGGCTCACATGTTGTTTGCGCCTAACTATTCAGCTAGGTAAAAACGAAAAGATCCACATTTTTCTGATAAGGATACAAATAATGAAAACATTAAGTGCATTGAGGAATTTTGAGTGTTCTATACATTACTTTTACGGAGCAAGATGTTCTACCAATAGAGGTGCTGGCAACGTGATGTAATCAAGGTTTAGTGTTTAACAAGTTACATCTTATCTATATCTTCCTTAGGAGCTAGTAGGTAAACTTTAGAGTTACACACTAAAGATAGAATTTGATGGTAGATAAGAATTGCCATCTACTACTGTTCAAATTCCTGGATTATATTAACCTCTACAACTTCTTCTGGTAAGCAGTTCCACTTACCTGCCGCCATGTCAGTCCTTACATTGCATCTACACTTGTTTTACATACATAGGCTTAGAAAATGGAAATATTAACCTAGAAACAATCTAACTATGCAGTTCTTGGAATTCAGGAATCCCCTGCAGTGTTATTTTCTATCTAGATTACATCACAAAATAGAAGACTTAATCTATAATTGGTAACCAACATTAACGTTGTTTAATTCACTACAAAGAGCTTCATTGCTCTTAAGTCATGTCTTTTAATTGTCCGTCTCTAAAAGGGACAGGACTTCTTTGAGGCTGAGATCCCTGTGTTCCTCCACAATATCCTAATTTTCTAGGAGCTCAGAACATACTTGTATATTTAAATGCATATTAGTATTCTACAGACCTAAAGGTTCCAATTATATTTATATAAATATAATATGTTTTCCCCTAAATCTTTTAATTAACCAATTAGCTATCATTAGTTTGCAAAGGGACAACACGGGTGTAAGTAAAGCACTCCTGTGGCTTCACCATTTAACATGTTGGGAGGTATGTTTAGGTAGCAAACTACTATTAAGCAAGGCATAGTAAGAGGTTTAATCAAATAAGATGTTGTGTTTCTAATTTAACAGTACAGCAGTGTACATATAATTGAATTCACTTAGAGAGGCAACGTTTGTGTGTGGAGGTCATGACCATGTTACATGGAAATATAGATTTGTCAGGACAGACAATATGGGGCATATCGGTGGATAAATGTCCCTTTTTCCAATCTGCCATGAAATGGATCAGCAGTGTTGGTCATATTGGTCCATGTAGCACTTTAAACCTGGCAATAAGCGAAAGTCTATGGGAAGTTCAATTGTTAATTATTAAAATCATATTAGTGGTTTCATATTGGTGAGGTTTCCATGCCTCATTGTGAGTAACTCTGTCAGCGTCAAACCTTCACAATCAACTCATTCCAGGCATCCTGACAATACCATTGAGACCAAAATGAGGTGTCACCCACATAGGTCCTACAACACCTGTTTATTCCAGGATTTTTATTGCCAGCAGGAATCATTATCACCGTTTAGAATTACCCTTCTGCATACCAACACGAGGCAGGTATTGGCCTGCTGTGTACAAAGTAATACTTCATTATAAATAAAACAGCTAGAGTAAGAACGCCAGTCTTCTGACTTCTTCATAAGGACCTTCTCTTGATATGATATTTAAAAATTAAGCCCAATTTGAGAATCATCTTTTTTTTGTTATTTATTAAGTGTATTTACCAACAGCCACATGAAATAAAATACTGGTTCTCATAAACTCTCATAAAAAATCTTGGTGCTGGAGGTCAACAACTAATCTAGCCTTGCTTTTCTAGTGCGTCTGGCAAGTATGATCCCAAATTATTTATGTCTGATCACTACACATAAAAATATAATTATTTATTACTAGAAATTATATGGGCAAAATAAAAAGCAGCATTCCTAATATTCTCCAAACTCATGGCGTGGTTTAGGTGCAAACATGATATACATACTTCCATTCTGATAAATGCATGATTTCCCCCTCAATGTCATGGATCTCATGAGAGATTCCCTATATGAAATGCACTATGGAAAAAAATGCATGTCTTAGATGTAAACATATTAGATTTTTAAATGATATTGTTTATATATTTTAAGAAAGAGATTTCGAAACATAACTGTCTATGGCATGTTGTACGCTTAGTGTGGGTATTTCAATCGACTCTTTCATATACAGAACATATTTCAGTTATTAATCAAATCAGAGACAGATGACGGACAAATGTTTAGTTAGATTCTGGAGTCAAGCCTCCGGGGCTGACATTCTGTTTTATATATTCACACATAAATGGTCGGCCATAAACATTCGGCGTTAAGGATCGGTGAAGTGCACCAAGCTTCATCACTGACCTGTATTTCCCTTGGAGGTTAGGCTGCTTGCACTTTTTATTATATTTGGAACAATATTTCATATTTACTAAGAGTACAGATTGCTTTTATGAAGGCAGCATTTGAGACTTGCGTAGCAGGCTGTGCTTAGGCCCAGCAATAATCCTTATAGCCCAACATCTCAAAGCACAGCAGTTCCACAAGGGAGATACCCAAGTGGACTATCTGCTCTTGAAACAAGCACTGAATATCCATATTTTATTACAAATTCCAGGTGTATCCGGTGAGCTGGTTAGCTTAACTTGCAGCTGTTCTTTGACACCAATTCCCACCATCCTCAATCAAACGGCTTGAGGCTGCCAACCTTACTACAACCAATCTCTGGGATCACACGTAACATAGGCACGTAATAATAAATGGTGTTGTTATATATAACTAACACATGTCTCTTTTCACTTTTATCTAATGTTCTATTTCTTCTATCTCTTTTTCCTTTCTCCTTTTTGTGCTTCCTGTTCTTATTTTTCACTTCTTTGCAACATATTTGTCATTAGCGAGCCTTATAAATGGGAGCCCTTTGCCAAACATAAAAGAGAATCGCACCATGAGCTTGGTTTGACCCGATTTGATTGCTTCAGACGTTGTCAATCATAGATATGCTTTTGAAGCACAGAAGATCAAAGGAGCCTATGTTATTAAAAATGTGATTCATTGGGATGGGGAAGAAATTGACGTGGTGTAACAGGCATAACGCTAAAAAAAAAATAAAAAAATAATCATTATCTTTGCCAAGTAATAAAACACAGGTTTTAGACTTTCCTTGAAACATGACCGTCTAACTAAATGAAAAGAATGCAGCAGCCATATCCACGGCAATTAAAGGAATTAGACAATTCTGCTCTCAGCAAATTATACTGTGAATACAAAGCATGACACAGTGAAGACCTTTGAAAGTTTTGAAGGAATTTGTTGCTAACAATGCAAGTGAGGCCTTATTTAAAGAAGCCGTAACACCCTATTTTTTGACACCAGGGATCAGTGAAGCAAATGTTTACTTCAAAGCATCAAAGGTTTATTACGTGTAGCCTGCCTCTGATATTGCCATAGTGGCCATCTGCGTGTCGTTCTCAAGAACAGGATAGAGAACGCGTAGGTTCAAAATTTTAATTGAAAAAAAAAGAGAAAAAACGAATTACACATGACTGTCGCTCTTAGCGTTCCATCTACATTTTAGCATTTGAGGCAAGGACCCACTTTTTTTTATTTGTGTATTATTTTATAACCTTGCACGCTAAACAAATAAATGTGTGGACCAGCTATGAACAGGAGAAGAGAGATTGGAGACAAGGTCCCTTTTGACCACTGGTTTACCAGGCAAACGAGTAGCAGAGGGTCTATGTCCTTTGAGGACTCGGGGGTCCTATTGCAGCAATAGTTGTGCGGATCACAGCAGGGCCCTCTACACCTTTTGTTTCTGCAAGTCCAAACTGTTAAGTGACGCACTACTTGTTATGTCCTGCTTACCCATTGTACAGAGCCTCCGAATATGAAGGTGCTATATAAATCAATAAGTCAAATAATGTACAGTATACATTTGCCTTATGTAAAACCTCTGACATTCCTGATTCTGTATATACACGTATATTTAGAGTTTATGTTTTTATTGTATAATTATGTTTGAATGCAAGCACATACTTTTGCGCAGAGATCCCAGCCTGAGTGATGGCTGCTTCTGTTAAAGCCTGAGAAAACGTTCAATAAGTTAAGACTCGGTGCTCACTTTAGTTGTCAAGTTTGGGATTAAGACAGATTTCAAAACATGTTTCAGCGCTGTTGCCTGACTTTTATAGCTACTTTGTAAAGATATATATTTCAAACACCACAACGTAACCGTGAATGGCTCATAAATTGGTTGCCCTACAAAAATTTAGCTATTCTCACTATTAAAGTGCTTTCACTGCAAACTTGTGATTAGAAGTAATGCATTCCTCGGTTGACATATAATTATGATTTTTGTCATTTGTATTTATTGCTCATGGCCGCTAAAACCCAGAGTCTCCCTGATTTATACTCCTGTTATCTTCAAATCAGAACGGGTCCATTATATCAGCAAGCGGGAGAAGTCAGGTACATACATGTCTGAAGAACTCCGATAGCAAGTGATATGCATTGGAGTTTATGGTGCCCGAACCCTGTTTATCAAATACATTCCCTGTAACAATTTCTACAAAACACGGAAAAATGGGAAACCAACAAGAAAACCCCGCATCCTGCTTGCTAATACTGCCCTCAGATGTTAGCATTCATCCTAACAATGTTTTAACTCTAGGAAGCGAAGCCTGGCTCGGTTAATCAGAGCTTGGTTGAGGGTAAGCACAAGACACCAGCGTAATAGCCTGTAGAGGCACGTCATTTACACCAACATTTTCATGCTCAATATAACTTCAAACCAGCGACATGAAGGCCTAATTTATAAACATAAATCCTGTAAATTTACATTACAAATGTTCATATAAACAATGTGTTGTTCAGATGTGAACCAGCATGTTGTTACATTAAAAGTTGAATATGTAAGCTAGTATCAAGGTTTTCACTCTCATTTCGCAATCGTTTATTCAATGCTACCGAGCAATATAGATTACAGGCAGCAACCTTCTAACAGCAAATGAAGAAATAAGTAGACACAGCTCACAGTTGAGTTATATAGAGAATATAACTGTCAATTCCCAAAAGTGTAATGTGTTCATACAGCTCGCTTACTCTTATGCCCTAGAAATGTATTGTAAAGGTGCTTCACGTTCACCGTGGCAGTAAAAGCAGGCTTTCAGACAAGCATTTCGCACATGGCTGTTGAATCTAACCCACTGGTGTCAGCTATTATTCATCACATTACTTTTTATGCATAGCAATGTAGGTAAACATGTAGCTTTATTTTCACAGGTAGAATCATATTTATGTCTGTGTCCTCTCTGAGAAGGGATGATCAGACGACATGGCTTCTAACGTATCAAACCATGTCGTTTAGATCTCAAGCCGTCCTTGACAAACGCAAGGGAGGTTGTGTAGAAAATACATTTCTGGTACAAAGATTAAAAGTGGTCTTCTCATCATCGCAACGAGGATGTGATCCAATGAGCAGAAATATATCCCATTGGTTACTAAAGTAAAAACCAATGTGCGTAGCTATTCACTTTTTGAGAAAGTCCCCATGGTACTGTGAAAAGGATGGAATGTGTTGGCCAGGCTTGCATTTATATTACTTACTAGACTTCTTATTCAGGGTAGATTAACACAGGGCTTGTGAAACCCATGGCACCAGGTTCCCACTGTGCCCATGGGGTCACTTGCTGGACACATGAACTGGCCCTACACAGAGCCAGCTTTTCTTTTCACATGACACACAGTATTAGCAGGGCTCCTGAATTTCATGTACTGGCTCCTGCTTGTGCATTAACAATAATGCCAAAAGGGCCCACATCAGGGCTCCATGCGTAATGGGCCCATATGGTGCTTGATTGTGATATGAAGCAAGCAAGGCTACTACTAGGCGAATGTGCATACTCACAAAGGACAAGGAGGGGACACTCAGTTACTTCATTTTCTCATTTACTTGAATGAACAGAATATAGAACATGAGATCAATGCACGTACTTTGCAAAGCATTTACCTCTTTTGTGCCCCCAACCCTTTCAGAAGTTACTTGTTTTCACCAGAAAACTTAGACAAAAATCATTATGTTCCTGCTCCCCTGGTTTTCTAGAACTGTTGCTGTCAGCAAAGACTTACCCAGATTACAAAAACACACTTTTGTATAGTGTTGATTTTGAAGCGGTGCCAAATGTCTATTCTGTCTGACAATACATCCTTATTATATCAGGGAGTGTCTCGCTAATTGTTTGCGCCGGCTTCCCGTGCACAGGTTGCAGAGACGTGTAAGATTAGTATGATCCATGTTATCGTGCAGGGTGGGAAGCAGATCTAGTTATGCTCAATTAAGCAGAGTCACGATAGGACACATTTATCCGAACTCCCGAATCCATATCTAATGGATGACTGACATGGTTTGTCTTTTTTTTTTTTATTGCAAAATAGCCATTATTTTAAATAGGTTTTTAGATATAATAGCAAACAGAGAATATACAAAGACAATTAAAAAATAAATAAAAATGGTACACTTAGAGAAAACACAAACAGATGTTTAAAGAGAAAAAGACAGCCTTTCTATCTTTCATTCTTGCTGTCTATGTTTTATATATTTGAGTTATAGTATGCAAATATATAAAATTGTATTTAATTATTTTAGTTAAAATATTGGCACTGTATTTTTATACTTAATGTCTCCCACAACCTTTTCAGCGTTTTCTTCTACACATTTCATAACATCCCACTAATTCCCTCCTATACTGAGATGATGGATCAAAGATGGATCAAAGAGTATTTTTATGATCACTAATAGACCAGGGATGTCCTCAGCCATTATTTTATTATATTGTGTTAGTACAATAGTGTTCCTTTAGCCAGTTAACCCCACACAGACCACGGCCCAGCTCAAAGGTGCTGCAGGTTTAAATGACATTGGCTGTACACTCCAACATAAAAATCATTATAGATTAATGTCCAAAAAAAACAGCCATATTTAATTATTCTTGGTTTGGACTTTTTTGTCTGTAAATTGATGGTTATACATTTCATTGGGCCAACAAAGAACAAGATGTAGTCACATAACAAGCTTACATGACCTCAGAGGTGTTCATGCCAAGAAGAAACCGCTGAGGTCCTGAAAGCGTATGTAACTCTATAAAGGTATCACCTTCGAGTAAAGTCTCCAACTTTTCTTGGGCCAATAAGGTTTGTTTTTCATTTCCCCATTTAGTCTGTAAAAATCTGAATGAATATTTTTCATCTATAGTGTTTAATTCAAAATTGACTCTTAAGTATTTGTACACTATCTGAACAAATTAGAAGGTTGTTAAGTGTGAAACTTACATTTTGTGGTGTGGGAGGGGGAGATCAGCTCCAAATCCCTCATAAAAAGATTAAACAATTAAATACAGGGCATAGAACAAAATGTTTACTAAGTGCCAATCACAGCGTTTATTGTAATGATACATTTGCTTGACTAACGACAATAAAAAATCATGCATTATTAAGTAAAATAACATTAAAGTCCTAGCTTGCCCGCACCTGTTCTCATACATAATATAATTGTGTTATCTTGGTTACATCTGGCATAAGAATGAAATATTATGACATAATTCTAGGGTCCCTTTGAAAACAGCTTCTGTTCTAAAAAAGAAAATATTTTCAAGGGGCAGTAATTGTGTGCTGTCATTTTATCAGGGTACACACTTGAGCATCAACATTCATTCTTTGTTCATGTCTGCAATGACTTCAGCGCATGTTTGCTGACGAGCCAAAGATTTTTCTGCTGAGGACCACTAGGTTTACTGAAGCCAAATAGATCAAAAGGGTAGCTTCTTCATACTGCTAAAGTTTATTAAGCTCCCCTACTAACATCGGTATCTCATTAAGGCTCGCACGAATACATAAGCTAAATATATATATATATATATGAAATATTACATATGAGGCATGAAGAATAACACATGCATCAGGCCATTTCTTATTGCAGCAGAAAACTCCTGTTTATTCCACATTGGTTCCATGGTCCCATTTCCCAGCAAGTTTCATATATTTGCATTTAAATCTGTAAGAGAAAACTAAAAACCCCCACTATCTGTGACTTTTATAATCATTCTTAAGTTTGAATAACACACCATCACTGACTTAGTATTGTCTTCAATAGCACATTTTTTTCTCCAAGTCAACTTTGTAACGGCAACGAATGCTCAGGCATCCAATAATGCAGTCATGGTGACATATGGCGAAGCTTTCACAGACTACGCTGGGTCAGCTGGTGAATGGAAGGATGCCTTTGAATTCCTTTTTGAATTTTCAGACCTCCTGAGTTATTTGACTCCAGTTATCTCCAATTATAATCACACGCTGCTCTCCATGTTTCTCTTTTCACTCCGCATTGAAGGCCCTGGAAACTTTCTGTTTACTCAAAACCTGACCTGACTTTTAATGACCTGTTTCCGACTCTCGACATTTAGTCTGCAAGAAAAATAAAATATAAAGACTTCCATATAATGTTTTATTAGAGCCGTGTAAACTTGAGCTGTGTGGTCTCTAGAAGACAGCAAACGTGTTTTCATAGTTTAGTCTGCATGTGGTCCTTCTTTTAGTGCCATTTTAACTACAAGGACTTGGGTCACAAAGTACTAAGTGATTGCATCTCGCAGACAGTCTGTCTCCTTCGATTTGCTAAGCAAGATTCATATTTATTTTGTTCTTCAACAAATGTTTAATATATTTTAATACATTAGATTGTAAACTCGTTTGAGCAGGGCCCACCCCACCTGTTCTTTCTGTAAGTCAAATTGTTATGCTATATATTGTTATGTCCTGTCTACCCATTGTACAGCGCCACGGATGGCGGTACATAAAACAATAAATAATAATCTGTGTACATATGCCTTTATGCACTGATCCAAAATAAGCTTCTTGATCACTTGCACTAACCAATACGAAAATATACATTCACAGATGATGGAGAGAAGCATGATAGAAATGTTTGTGGAATTTTCTCCGGAAGCTCTGACATTTAATACTGCACTATATAAGGTACTGTAGCCGCCTTGTTATGTAGTCCACATTAACCACATAAAAAAATTAGTTTTATGGAAGTATAGGCATTTCGCTTCATTGCCAGATATACACATATATTTGGGTTAACAGCTGTCCCAGCTTCCATAAAATGCATCTGGTTGTAACCTAACACCCCCCACAAAATGTTTTAAAGATAATGTACTGGCTTTGTCATGAAGGGGTTAAACGCTTAGAATGTACATACACTGTATGTGACCAATCTTACATTTATATTCTTTATAATATCATATGTTATATTTGGCTCTGGAGCACACGGAATGGTTTACCTTCGGAAATCAGAGTGGATTTTCTTTTCAGCATAGCTCATCTTTAGTCTTTTTAGCTCTTAATTAGATAAACAGCCATTTTAAAGGATCATGGAGATAAGTTGTATTTTTGAACTATTGTCCAGTAATCCCTTTATAGCCAGATAAGTCCAATAAACACTATTTATAATATCTGGGGCTCTAAGGAGAAACCTACTAAGAAAGACCACATAGGGTCATAAAGTACTGAACTATTAATATTCTTATTATTTGAATTATATCATATTAGATAGCTCAATACAACGGACAAACTCGACATAAGTAGACATCACATAAGAATTTGGACTTATAGAAAGCCCAGCTCAAAGAGGTTTAAATGTTCTTTAGACTTTAGAGTACAAAGCCTTAGTCCCCTTAGTTATTCTGTAAGTACAACTGTGAGTCCTGCACAATAAATCAGAGTTCTGTACCACAAACCCCACGCTATATATTGGTTCCAAAATTGTTTTATTACTGAAGCATTAAGAAATACCACAAGCAGTTGGCAGGGGAGCTTTTAATTGAATTTACAGAAGGCTCCTCATATCTGTCTGGCCATCTATACTTCCATAAATCCATCCAAAACCTCAAAGAAGCCAAGCCATGTTATACGACTACCCATGATGTGCTATGGGATTCAACATAAAGTAACCTCGTTTTGGAGGTACAGAGGCATTCCTATGTGTTTAAAGTAATTGAAACCATAGCTGGCCAATATAATACAACCAAACAGGATGAGACCAGGTCCTTTATTGGAGAATATGAAGGTAAGGGGACACTGCAGCCATTATAAGCACCTTAATTCTTATGATAGCCGAAAGGTCCATTGAAATTTTTGTGGCTTAGCAAATGTCACCTGTGGTGACAGGGAAGTAAGGCTTAACAAGACCATCCATGTGCATGCGCTGAAACCGCTCACTGTTTTGTTGAGAGGTAAGACTTGCTGGACCTCGGAAGAGGAAGCGATCTCCTCTCTAGGGTAACTACATTTCGTTGTTTAGAATGCATATTAAAGTACTTTACTATGCATTCTACTTTGGTGAGGCTGTCATTGACATTATACCGTCCCTTTAAATAGTCTGAATAATGTGTACACCAGAGAGAACTGACAGGTGGGACCACTTTACAATATATCCTCTGCAGAACAATGTAAGTAATCAGGAGGTGGAACCAGCTGCTTAATGCTTATTTTACACTTGAGCGTCTGGGCTGTGTTTGTTTTCTAAAAGTAAAAATTGTACAAGATCACTGCAGTCTGAGCTGTAATTTGATCGTAAAACCTGTAAAAAAAGATTATTTTTAGCTTTTATTTATATAGCGCTAAAAACTTACGCAGCATTTCTTAAAATACATATATTCAAGGGGTATGACAAAACTGGAATGTATTTAAAGTTAAGAATAGAACATATTTAAGTAACTATTGTAATTTGCCCTGTGGTGTAAACTTTTGCATACAAGAAAATAACAAATTTCCACAGTATAAGGAAGCAATGGATTATACAAACCATAACTCTAAAGTCAAATCAGAGTTTCCTGATGTAAAAACCTTTAGTTATGTATTTTTTTTCCAGTGAAATGGATATTTCATACTGTTTGAGGCTGTAGCGTTTGGCAGAGATGTTTTTGCTAGCGCTGCAGTTAATACGTGGATAGAGACTTGTATATTCAGTGAAAATTCACATAGTTGCCACATCAGAATAGAAGCAGATCTCTAGAAAGCTCCACATGAATTTCTCATTGACAATCCAATCATGACCAGTCACACTTTAACATCATTGTGACCGCCGAAGCAGAATGAAATACCATACAGAAAACAAGAACTACCCGGTATCCCTACCCCTTCGATTGTGCGTGTTAATCCTTGAGCTATTCTTTCTTATAATGGCATCAACAACAACAAAAATGCTTTGTTTGAATCGAAATAGACATAAAAGTTGAGCAGATAGTGTATTCTTTGGCATACAAAAGGGGGAAGGGTCGCTCATTCATCCCTGCATTCCACAACTGATGTGTCTTCACAGAACACAAGAATGAGTCCACACCACATCATTCTCTACAGAGACGTGTGACACGCACTAGAATATAATATATATATATATATATATAATAGTGGACAACACAGGATGAAAAAAAGTATTTTTATAACAAAATATCTAGTAACAGATGGGAAACTCTGGATGATGCATATTATAATATTATCTTTTATTTACATAATAACTCAACGCAGCACTCCTTACAATAATATATTCAAGGGTTATGACAAGACTAGAATTGATTTAGACAAACTGATACATTTAGTAGAGAGGGCCCTGCTGCTCGCAAACTTCATGTATTATACACCTGTCACTAGAGCCTAGAAGAGCATTAAACTTGCTCTTTTTAAATCATGTTTGGGGTTGTATTCTAGTAAATATATGGGCAATGTTCCTGCGTGAGAGTGATCATTGTGCACTATTCACTGCAACACATGCCTGGGACTTTCAGAAATGTAATATGCTTCCATTTTCTGGCATTGTTCATTGTGGTACCTGCTGGAATTCTGCTCTGTGGTATTTCTTGGAGGAGCTCCTGATTTCCTTGGAAGAACAGTTTCTTTTCTGTCAATGCACACCTGGAACTAGATAAAACTGCCCTTGCCCTGCTTTACCTGCCCTCTGCAGCAGTGGCTTTTCCTGATTAAAGTTCCCTAGACGTGCAGAAAGCTGCAGAGAGTGCCTTCAAGGTGCTCATTAATGATTGACAGCCACGTCCTACCCCCATGCGAGCTGCTGCTCCTGTGTGACAGGCACACACTGAGAAAACAAACTAGTTCTCGACTTACAGCCACAAATAGACTGCTCCTTCAGGGATCACCCCACTCACCACGTCCGCTGACACTGAGCAGACAACAACACAACAAAAACCAGAACACAATCCAGATTACACGACATCTCGCAACCCACGTGTGTGCAGGAGAGAGGGGAGACCCGTTCTATAGAAGGGTTAACTCACCGGAGACAGGAGACCTGTTCTATAGAAAGGTTCACTCGCCGGAGATAGGAGACCTGCTCTATAAAAAGGTTTACTCACCGGAGATAGGAGACCTGCTCTATAAAAAGGTTTACTCACCGGAGATAAGAGACCCGCTCTATAGAAAGGTTCACTCACTGGTGCGGACGTTCCGGTGTCCCTTTGAGAGCTGGCAGTTAGAACGCTCCAGAGCCTTCATACGTGGTCAGGGACTCCAACATTCCATAGAGTCACATGGACAGAGCGGCCAGAGGTCCTTCTCCCGATCCCACGGAACAAAGACTCCTGTCTAGGAGGAGGAAGTCTCCTGCCTGCGAACGCGTCTGTGTGAGGCAGACACACTGAGGGAGTGTGTGCTGTGTGTGGACATAACAGGGCTGGCAAAGCAGGGTGTGTATTTTGGGGAGGAATGCTAACATCCAAAAATAACACTAACAAAAGTAGCCGCTGTGATCCTCCTTCCCTCCCTCCTCCCTCTTATCATTTGTCTTTATGGGAGCCTAGGATGGGATACCCGGCAGAGAAGGTAAGGCTGAGTCAGTACTTGTCCATGTGCACAGTGCACATCCCCAAGCCCATCTTTTTTTCTTTTTATGTAACTTTTTTTCCTAGCCAGGAATATTTGGTGAGTAGAATATGTCCCAAAAGCAAGAGTTGTATTAAAGATTATATTATTCTTTCAGGGGTCGCATTAAGTGTGTGCAAGGTCACTATGTGCGTGGATTTTGGGGGCCCCTTCTACGTTTCATTGTCACAAAGGGAGCACATTGAATACTTTTGGCCCCCATCATTTATTTTGCAGAGGGGTATGACGTGACGATGTATGCTGCACGCCACATCTTTGGATGAGCCTTAACGCCCGTTAGCCCACCTGTCGGCATCTAACAAGGACAGCAC
Source organism: Spea multiplicata (assembly GCA_009364415.1). NCBI lineage: Eukaryota > Metazoa > Chordata > Amphibia > Anura > Pelobatidae > Spea > Spea multiplicata. Next base: position 109,164 of record VKOC01016540.1, read on the forward strand.
GGACGAACCATCAGCTTCTCCCTGCTGCTGCCGGCTACATGCCTTTCGCTTTCTGCTAGCTTCTCCCCCCCCCGGCTACTCTGCATTTGCCTCCACATACCTGCTTCGTTTTCCTGCCGCTGCTCTCCTGCTGCATATCTTCGTGTATTCCCTGCTCCTCTGCTTGCTGGCTATCAGCTTCCCCTCAACCCTCCCCCTGTATGCCCCCTCCAACTATCACTCTCTGCAGCTTCAATAGAGCTCATGGAGCCGTGACTGAAGGTTTGTTACACCAGAATATATTAAAATGTGTTTTGAGCAACAGTTTATCCGGATAAAACAGGAGATCCAAGATAATATAAAAGACTTGAAAAACGAGATGACTTCCCTAGGGCAAAGAGTCAAGATAGTGGAAGAGGAGATCGAAAATTTAGATTTTATGACTTTCACCCAGAAGGAAATATCCTCTAAACAACAATCTAGGATAAGGGATCTGGAACTGAAGCTTTCGGAAATAGAAGACAGAGCAAGAAGGAATAACTTAAGACTTCGGAATATCCCAGAAGATATTACACAGCAAAATATTGGGGGTTATTTAAATGCCTATTTTAGAGCATTAAATGTTAATGAGGAAGAACCTTTCTTAGATAAATATTATAGGTTACCAAAATATAGATCTCTCCCTCCAAATGCAATAGGAGATGTTATTATTTGTTGTCGTACATTTAAAATTAGAGAAAGCATTATCAAAGCTGCTAGATTAAGTAAAATCCAGGAGGGATCATATTCGGATATTAAGATATTTCAGGACCTTTTCACAAGAAAAGATAGGAAAGCTTTTCCCCGGCTACGCTGATGCTTAGGAAATATAATATAAAATATAAATGGGGTTTCCCTGTTAAAACTATTGTGACAATAGGAGATAACACAGAAGTATTAGAGGAGTACAGAATTAAATGAATAATTAAAAGAATTTGATCTATGTATTATAAGAGTAATCGAGCAGATAAAATGTTATCTAATAAATTAAAAAGTACGAAACAATCGCGGAGAATACATAGAATTAGATCCATCTGAGATTATGTCTTACTCCAAAGAAAATTGGAGGTTCATTTAATGATTATTATAAATTGTTATATAATTTAAAGGAGAAAGAACAAGAACAACCTCAAATATATTTTGCTAATAGAAGAGTTCCTACACTATCTGAAAATCAGTTGGCAGTTATTAATGAACCGATTGGTATACAGGAAAATGTTATTAACCAAATGCAGACCAATAAAGCATCAGGCCCTGATGGCTTTGGAAATAAATTCTATAAAACATTGCTAGCGTTGAGACTTGCTAGCTGAAAAACTTACTATGACTTCTGCTCCCGCTCTTAAGTAAATATCCCATACTTAAGATACATATGTGATACATTCATTTTAAGCCAAAATTAATTAAAATAGCGAATAATGTTAGACCCATTCACTATCCATTTTCAATGCCCTAGCTGAGGGAATGAGGTTTTCATCCAAGATTTGTTGGTCCATGGCCCCATCTATTGTCCCTTTGATGCGGTGAAGTTGTCCTGTCCCCTTAGCAGAAACCCCCCCCCCAAAGCATAATGTTTCCACCTCCATGTTTGATGGTGGGGATGGTATTCTTGCGGTCATAGGCAGCATTCCCCCTCTTCCAAACACGACAAGTTGAGTTGATGCCAAATAGCTTGATTTTTGTCTCATTTACTGCAACACTTTCACCCAGTCCTCTGAATCATTCAGATGTTTATTGGCAAACTCCAGATGGGCCTGTACATGTGCCTTCTTGAGCAGGGGGACCTTGCAGGCGCTGCAGGATTTCAGTCCTTCACGGCATAGTGTGTTAATAATTGTTTTCTTGGTGACTATAGTCCCAGCTGCCTTGGAATCATTGACAAGATCCTCCTTTTGGGCTGATTCCTCTCCGTTCTCATGATCATTGAAACTCCACAAAGTGAGATCTTGCAGAGCGAGGGAGATTGCCAGTTATTTCGTGTTTCTTTCATTTGCAAATAATCGCACTGTTCTCACCTTCTCACCAAGCTGCTTGGCGATGGTCTTGTAGCCCATTCCAGCCTTGTGTAGGTCTACAATCTTGTCCCTGACATCCTTGGACAGCTCTTTGGTCTTGGCCATGGTGGAGATTTTTTTAGGTATATATGTTTCACATTGATGTATATTGAGTCCTTAAGTTTATATATAGTATATCCAGTCATTAATTGCAGTATAAGGTAAAAAGGCCTCTTATACTATATATTGCTATCCAGCTAGTGGCCCTACATCTTATCGTGTGTACTCTGTTTGTATAAAATAAGTAAATAAACACAATGGGTAGTAATTTGCTATAACAAATTCATTTAATGATGACCAGCCCCTAGCCTTGTCATCTCATGGTATGCAAGTCTCATGAAAAATCAGTAATACCGGTCTAAATTATTATCATTAGCGCTTTAATCTCTCCTCCTCATACTCTTTCATCATATTGTCACTTCATTTTTTTCCTACCATCCACTTTATGTTCACCGCTTTAACCTTTGGCACATGCCATTATCTGCCTCAGCTTTCCACAGTTCATTAGATATCTAAACTTCTCTTCCGTCCCACCTCTTTCTTTTCATTCATTAGCCATGTCAACGTCCTGTGTAATTTCTTTCTCGCTTTTTTTTTTACATTATTTTCCCCATATTGTATTATATTTCCTACTTATTGCTTGAATGCGGCCATGTTGAATCCCTGCTGTTTTATCTCTTCTTCTTATTTTACCATCACCCGGTATGTTCAATCCCAAACCTACAGGCATCTCTAAAGTGAACAAATTTATTTTATGTGGCCATTTGTTTGTCTCCCTCTCATGCTTGCATTTTTATTTGACATCAAGGGACATTTCACACTGAAGTTACTTTTCAGTGTTTACATGGACTGTAACCCTAAAGTGCTTCTAGTGGTTAAAGCAGAACTGTCGCTTTTACCTAAACTCAATAATAAGTTACATAAGTATTAGACATGTGCATTTGGATTAGTTCGAATTGCAAATGTACAGAGTTTTGGTAAATGTGTTGATTCGTATGACTCCATGAATACAAGGCCAGACCCCCACAAATTGGACGAAAGCAAAAAGCTCTGAATTTCCATCCGAAATACATGGACCCACATTCACTCACACTCTCTCATTTTTGTTCGCTCTCTCACACTCTTTAAATGTTTACCTACCTTCCCTTGCTCTTTTTCCATCTTATTTCTATATCTTACCTTCTCTTTGATCTTCAATCTGCTATCCTTAATCTTCTGTCTTCGTCTGCATCCCCGTAGACATAACTCGACGGGAACTGCTGCCAAAATGGCAACTCAGGGCAATATGGCGGTGCCTCCAGTGATATCCTCTCCCTGATCCTCTACCGAGTTATGTCCGCGGAGATGCAGTCAAAGATAGAGGATAAAGGATCGCAGATTAAAGATAGAACAGAGTATAAAAGATAGAAGGTGGAGAGCAAGAAGGTGCGGAAGCAGAAATGGTCGATAGAGAATGTAGTGAAACATTTAGAGAGCGTGAGAGAGTGAATGAGCATGTGGGGGAGTGAGTGAAAGTGTGATAGAGTGAATGTGAGCACCAGGCCACGAATTTCAAATTAAAAATGCCCCTGAATGAGTAGTTTTTTGGCCCAAGTAATAACATATAAATCATAAGCCCCTGCACACAATCCTAGCTACTCTTCAAACACAAAAGTCTCTCACTCAATTTTTAAATGTCAGGAATTATGTAATAGCAATTAGAAATATTTCACTTTTAAAACGTAAAGTCCTGTTGAACTAATGTAATGTTTTAAATTCTCCAAACACTGTCTGCAGTATCCCAGAAATGAATTCTTGTACTTGTTCCTTTTTTTATTGCCTCTATTGAAAGGATCCTAAATTTCACAGATCACTTTTCTCTTTCCGTGAATTTGTACTTTATAATAATTCCTCTGAGCCTGCCACACTATCTCCTGACCATGACATATTACTCTGGCATTCTATCTCCCTGATGCATTTTTCAGTGTTCTTTCTCTCTATTTTTTAATCCCTTAATGTATTTAACTGTTTTTCTCACATTCCTTCCCTTTTAAAAGATGTACATAGACCTTTCAGTCCTATTTTCGTGATGAATGGTATACTGTAGACTATACATCACTTTAGTAAACTATCTTTTTATGCCTTGTGTGTGCCTTTTGTGATTTCATCTTCACTCTCACTGCTGTATGAGTTATACTCTAGTAGTTCCTTTTAGCTTTTGTATTTCACATTAAAGGGCAACTTTATTTCTTGTTTTGGATGTCTGTGTTTATGCATTATCAAAAATATTTTCTTTACCATAGATGCAATGATAGACATATTGTCTTTGCAGTTTATAAATAGTGGTTCTCCTGTGCATACAGTAATTTCTCAAACTCATGAGATAAGATTTCTCTAATCCTTGGAATGGCTTGGAGCGTTCAAACAGATACTTATAGGCAATAATGTGGTGTGGACTCCTGGCTTCCACGAAATTATTTGGTTTTCAGTGTTATTTTTTTTTGAAGTGGGAATAAATGCAAGATTTCAAGTGTCAACTGCAGTGATCTTCCATAGATGAAGCATTCACAGAACTGCTAAATATTTTTCAGTAGGACATGCCATTGACATTGATTGACTTTTCTTGACTGGTTAACTCTCATTTCAACCTGAACCATAAAGAATAAACCCCAAAGTCAATGGAGTAACAGAACAAAAAGTTCTGCCATAAACACTCCAACAACATAAGAGCCATCCAAAATGATGGAAAGCCCCTCCACTTAAAAAGGGTAGCAGAGGCAATATTAAACACGAATCTGCAGCCACCAGTCAAGCCCAGAGACTCGCGGTTGCGCGTTCAAATTATGTTAACATTGATCAGCATTTTGCGTCTATTTCCATTTAATACATGGATTCCTTGGAGCAAATGTCCCTGTACTAGACGGTCTTTAAATACAGCTCAGGAGAGAGGGGCAGAAGCCAGACCATCACTCATGGACAGCTGTTTCCTCCTTAATGGGACTCATGAGCATGAGGCTGGATACTGGCTTATGGCTTGAGGATTAGAGCAAAATGTGATGTACACACAACATAAGTTGTGATGGGAAAACCCCTCCACTTAAAATTAAGGGGGAAGCAGAGGCATTATGAAACACTAATCGGCAGCCACCACTACAAGACTTGCTGTTCCCGCAAAAATCTTGTATTGCTGCCACCAGACTCTACCAGAGAGGCAGGACAAGACAGACAGGCTTGGCTCAGTCGTACTCATAGACACAGCAAGTCTTTAACACAGATGGAATGACGGGAAGCAGCTGTACTGTAGATGTTGTGAAAATTATAAGATGTGCATAAGGTGTAATGTACTAGTTAGGGGTCTAATGAAGCCACAAGGGGCTCTGGATGATGTTACAGAGTCCCAGTTTAAAGTTATTTTACTTTACATTCAACACACTAAAACTGTTAGACTGGGGCTATATAAGTCTTAGCGCTAACATTAAAAATATCTACTATTGCATGCAGACACTTAATGTGTAAGGTTTTTCAGGCTATGTAACCAATGATTTTCCACCAAGCATTCTTAACCACGTGTACACTATCCACCCAAAACACTCCCCCCCCCCGAGTATAAAATTCCACATGTAACACAGGTAACCAAGTGTGCATGTTTTTTTTTACCCTTTACTCCCCCTATATGTCTAATTGAGCTTTCTTTTTTATAAAGGCTATATTAAAAAATCTGAAACATATTGGTTCAGTGAGTGAGGCTTTCCATGAAAACCATAATGTTTTCTCAAGCAAAGAATTGCAAATGACCACATTATCCTCACAGCGAAAATTTTGATCAAATTATTGTCTAATTAAAAAAAAACATACAGGTCTCATAGTGCAGAGTTGGAATTCAGTACAATGAAATACGATACAATTTGCTGCTTTGTGGATTTCTTTCTCTGTGTTCCATATTCTAATTTCCTGTAACCCAGGACGTTTGGTAAGAACTGCTCCAAAGAAAAACGTTTTTTTAAAATGAATGCCTAGCTTAAGTTTTATGATGCTAGCTTGTAACCTTTTACAAAAAAAGTGTACTACATTTACTACAAAACTATGAGCATTCATAAAATAGATGCCTGCTGTAAATGTAACAATTTTATGTAAAACCTCTCCTACCAGGTAAATCCATATATATATATATATATATATAATATATATATATACTACACGACCAAAATGATGTGGATACCTTCACACATATATGAACGTGTTGAACATCCATTCCAACATCATGGGCATTAGTATGGCGGAGCCTCCTTCCCGTTTGTGGTTATAATAGCCTCCAATCTTCTGGGAGGGCTTTCCACCTGAGTTTGGAGTGTTTCTGTGGGAATTTGTGACCATGCAGTCAAAAAGAACACTGATGTTGGCAATTGATGTTCCAATTCATCCTAAAGATGTTCAATGAGGTCAGGACTCTGTGCAGGGCAGTCAAGTTCCTCCACACCAAATCATATATTTATAAATCTTGCTCTGCACAGTTCCAGAGAAAGGTAATGTTAATGCTACAGCATACAAAAACATTTTAGTTAACTGTATGCTTCCAACTTTGTGGCACCAGTTTGGGGAAGGCTGTTCCCTGTTCCAGCATCACTGTGCCTTTGTGTTGTATGTGTGGAGTGCCCTCTCTCTGTTTATTATAGATTGGACCCTGGGCACTCCATGGCATGCACCCCAACACCAAAATAAACAAACAAAAAACCCCCACAAAAACAAAAGCACTTGCCGCATTGACCCTGCAGATTAGGAGAAGACTGTCAGAGTCAGTGTGGTCTTTCCTCCTTCTGGCTCTAGTGTGACTTCGCTTGGGATGTCCTCAGAAAATGGAGATGCAAGTCGTCATCAGGGCCTCTCCCCCCCCTCATGTAGTTCAGGTATAGATTAAATAACCAACACATGGAAACACAGCATTGCAGGTATAGATCAACTAAATAAGAGATATAAACCCTGTATTTGCAAGTATATATAAATAAGATATGGAAACAGCATTGTAGGTACAGAGCAACTGAATAACACACAAACTCAGCACTGAAGGTATAGATCAAATAAATAATGCATGAAAACTAAATTGCAGACATAGATCACAGGTTACACACCCCAAATGTCAGCTCTCGAACCAAGATTGAACACATAGGACTTGCCTCAGCACCTAGATCGGACATGTTAGACTTGCCATCTTTTTTCCCCAAACAGCATGTCTCTGGCATCTTTGTCCCCAAACAGGTGGTCTGTGCAATCTTTGGCCCAAAACAGCTTGTCTGTGCCAACTTTCCCCCAAACAGCTTGTGAGAGCCCCTAAACAGCATCCCTGTGCCAACTTTGCTCTTACCATATAGGGGGAGGGTAATTTCCAACAAGTATATATTCCTGCTATTCCTAGAATATTGTTTTAGCCTGATTAAACTTTTATTACACAGAAAAACATAATCCCAGTTGATATAAGTAATTTCTTGGCCAGATGTTTAACTATGTGTGTTTCATAGGTTGGGTGAACAAAATTTATGGTCATTTACAGTAATAGTAATGATTAGTGATGCTTGAAAAGCTGAATTTGTGGTTTCAATTTAAATGTGGGCTTAGTTCAACATGTTTTATTATTATATTTATTATTACATTTTAATACTATTCATTTATAATTGTTGAGGAATTAACAATGGCAGGAAAGAGAGTCTTGTGGGTAATGAAAAGTGACTTACCTGGAAATAAGATGTAATATGGAGTAATAATAAATAGATACATCGAATCTGTCACTTTCTACATCTAAGTTACATGCACTAAATATATCCATGTGTCATTGTTTAGAAGTCCATAATTATTTGTTTCTAATATGCTATCTCTTGTCTTTCATTAAGTTGCCGATCATTATTGATCGGTCCAAGGACCCTGTGTTAGGGAAGGAAAAAAGTATATAAAGAATTTGATCACATAATGCTGCCTCTGTTGGACCTCAGTTTCCATGAGGTGAACATTTAAAGTAAATATCTCCAATGCAATTACACTGATCAAGAAGCACAAGCTATAGGTTGTTTTCATTAATTTAGTATTGGTTTGTAAAAATGTATGTGGATTAATATGTACAGGATGCACAGGATAATGCATTGCTACTTTAAGGTGTGCTAAAGGGTGAGCCAGCTGGTGGCCAGAACTAAACCAGGGAAGAGCTGAACTTCAAGTTTTATAAAGTCAAGTTGTGTGTATAGAGTTAGAATCACCATGTTGGAAGAATGTCCATGCCAAGTACGGACAAATAAGAGAACCAAAAGACTGTAATAGCTTGTACTCTTCCGTGTTTCATGAGCATACGTGGGATGTCACCACGAGTCTCTGGATGAAGTGCTGCTTTCATGGATCTCCTGCTCCTGTGATCATCCCTTTCATAGGGCTGGACTGGAAAAAATAACCAGCCCTGGAAATAATTGAATACCAGCCCCATATTTCATGGCGGCATTATTGGGTACATGGCTCACATTAGTCATAAGTCATGATGGATTGGAACCAATTGGGAGAGCACATATATAGTCTATGAGTATGAAATAACCATTTTATTTATATAAATTACTGAATCACTGTAAAACACAGAATTGACTTTCACAGTAGACAAAATGCAGTGCAAATAAAACTGCACAGAAATAAATTTGAGCTAAAAAGAGGGAGGGTATGTGAGCTGCACGGATGATCAAAGAGAGTGAGTGTATGTATGTGTATGTAAGTTTATGGTGTTAGAGTGGTTGTATATACAAGTGTAATGTATTAGAGTGAGTGGGTGTGTATGTATGTGTAAGTGTAAAGTTTTAGAGGTTTTAGTGTGTATGTATGTAAAAGGTGTGTGTGTGTGTGTATCTATGTGTGTGTATATCTATGTATGTGTATACCTGCCCTAACCACACCATTTTTCATTCTCATCACAATTATTATCCCCAACCATCATAATCATCGTCATCATCATTTCCCCTACCATTACCACCCCATGTTGCATCACATAGGGAACTCACATACACACTCATGCTAATGCACACAATTATGCTAACACTCTAACACATACCCACTCATGCTAACACACTTATACATACACACTCATGCTAGCACACACCTATACATACACATTCACTCTAAGATAGATTATATATATATATATATGTAGTAGAAGCATTATTAAACACTCATCTACAGACACCAGACGGCTTGTTTATCCCTCAGAAATCTCATGGTGCTGCCACAACCACAATGGATTCTTGGTAGGCGCATGCAAATAAGGTCCACTATCCACTAAATACATGGATCCCTTGAGAGTAATTGCCCGCTGTACAGGACAGCCTTTAGACAAAACCATGAGATTTCTAAGGGGAAAACAAGCCTTCTGGCTTGTCTGGTGTCTGCAGGCATTTCTTGGTATGCTGATGGGCTAGTCACTCCCTGCTCCTTCATGAGTTGAGTTGAGCCACTCACCTAGCCCACCTAGCTAGATGTTAAAGTATTTGCACGTATATATTTGTGTTAGCTAAAATCTTCTTTTATACATTTTTAAATTGGTAGATTAGTAGTCCAGTATTTCACTGCAATCTGAATTCGATTTGAACCCATATAAACCAGAGAGTAATAAGAACATTTGTAAGTACTGTTATATTGCCTAACATTAATCATTTCACACGTAGAGGTCTAGTTTTAACATCGACTTATTAATGTACTTTAAGCAAGATAAAAGCTATGCTAAATCTAAAAAAAAACACTCCTGTGTCCATCACCTGTCAGATAAGTATGTCACGGATCATTACACCCAGCCCCAGACGTCCAGACCATGGCTGTAAGTACATAAATGATGTTAAAATCCCACGCAACCTCAATATTCCTTACCTAAAATGGAAAATGGTTATGTACAGGTTGATAAGGGGTGTGTGATGCAAACTTTGAAAAGTGAATTTACTACCATAGCTACAAGTCCTGTTGATTGGACTATGCCATTGTTTGCAAACATTCAATGCATCGCTTATTTGAACTTGGCACTTTGGTATCCATAAATTATACTAAATCAGGAATGAAACCAAAATTATGTTTGCAGATCACATGTTATATTGTTTGTTCCATAGATAACAGCTTTTCTTTTACTATTTGGTGAATTTAACAACTGCTTAGCCTATTCAACATTTTGTATTAAGGGGTGGAGATAACTATTTTGAGTAGACTTGAATAATAGTGATTTTTTAAAAACCCTGTGGATATTTATCAGGCAAGTAAAAAAATGTCTATTTCCGAAGGGGCAAGGTGGCCAGAGAAAAGACCCATACTCAACCCTTCACAGGGTAAAATCTTACTGGTACCCATGTACGTTTTACTGTAATTAGCTTCTAACCAACACCCTCTTGCCAAGTTGTTGTCTGTATGCAGACGGTACTCAAATCCACCTGTCTTTTCCTGATCTCTCATGTCCCGTATTACCGTCTGCTTGTCTGAACTCATTATCTTCCCTCCTTCCATCTCCACTCCACTACCTGAATTCTCTGTCACTATTAGCACAGCTATCTCTCCTACTAACTAGGGAGCTGCCTTGGGGTAATACTTGACTCAAACCTCTCCTACATCCCTCACATTCAGTCCCTTGCCAGATCCTGCAGCTTGCACCTAAAAAGATCTCTAGCATCCGCCCATTCCTCACCCAAAAATTCACAAAAGCTCTGGTTCATTCCATTATCATTTCCCGTTTTGATTATTGCAACATTCCAACTCAACTCTATCCTCTGCAGTCTGTCCTAAATGCTGCTGCTAGGCTTATCTTCCTTGCACGCCGTTCTTCTTCTGCTTCCCAACTCTAGGAAATCCTCCACTGGCTCCCTATTACCTTAAGAATTACATTTAAAATCAAAACATATAAGGCCCTTCATTACACAGCTCCTCCATACATTTCTGTCCTACTCGATCTTTAGGTTCTTCTCATGGGCTAAGGCTCTGCTCCTCACTTATCACATCTACCTTTGCCCGTCTACAAGACTTCACTTGTGCTGCCCACATATCTCTGGAATCTACTTACACCGAACCTTGAGCTTTCACCCTCCCTCCCAACATTCAAGAAAAATCTCAAAACCTTCCCCGTCGTTGATACAACCTCCACACTACCTCTCACCTTTCGCTGTGAGTTATTTTATGTATGATCCATTATATTAGCAACTATATTAATGAAAGTGGATTTTTTAAATTGTAATTGTTGAATAAAAGAAAGCATTAAAGATGTGCTTTGTCCAAACAGAGGAAAACTATAAGAGTGAGGCTTTGCATAAAAACTTTCATCCATCTTTTCTGAAACCCTGTATTTTCTTCCTGATACAAATCCAATTATTTTGAGTTAAACAGGCGTACCTAATCTCAGGATGTGATTTTGATGAAAAGGTTTCTTTATAAAAAGATTGATGGTCATTTCAATTATTGCTCACTGCTTGTGAGATATGATTTTGTAACACTTTGGGCTGTGATTGGTTGTCTACATTAAACTTTCAGCAGAAGAATAACCCATTTCAGAAATAATACCCTTTTTTACCATTACTTGTTGACAACTCACATGTGCGTCTTTTAACACACAAATAGCTCTTTATTGTTTGTGAATTGTAAACATATTACTGATGTCAACATACAGTAGACCAAGGATAGAACACTAGAAGTGCAGCAGTCTGTCTTCATTGTGCTGGCTAGTGAGCGGATCTGTTCTCCTAGGGTAGAAATCTCTATGGTTTGCTTACTTTCTGTGCTGCACAGAGCGCCGCAATATCACATTGTATTGTACTGTTTCATGCACCAGGGAACGAGCTATAGTGGCTTGGAACAATCATTAAAGGGTTTTAACAATACAGGGGGGTTAGGGAGTACTCTACATAAATGCATGACTCCATACTAAAGTGGACAATAAGCATTGTCCTAGTCCTACATTTTCAACCCCTTACTGGTTTAAGGAGGACTATAAAGGATTCCAGTCAGTAGAAGATGTCATGCCTATTTATTAAAACTACAAAGTTTTACTTTGTAGCTGAAGTCTTTTAGCCTTCCTCCAAATCCATTCACTTCTTAATAAGATAGGCAACCATTCCACAGCAGATGAACATTGCTTTGGAGCAATCGTTGTTTGTAAACGCAGTGTGGCATGTTTTCAGTGCACACGCTAAGGTCAGACCATGGTTATTTTAATCATGATGGCCAACAGCTAGCACAGTATGTGGAATGTCAGTCATTCAACTGATGCCCAAATTGGGGACATACCATAATGTAAGGCTTGTGGAATTCGAGCTTCCCTCCATGTTTACTTTAGAGAGATACAGGGGTACACTCTCAACAGACAAAGGTTACGGATAAACAATAAATCCTTTTTCTAAAATATATAATTTGTCCTTACTTTCCGTTATATGCAGGGCTGTACTACCTTATTAAGCTAATGGTAAATATGGTCTTAGGTTGAATGCCTTGAGGCTGGTCTGGAGGCCTCCTCAAAATTTTCATTTGTCAAAAATATCTAAGGTATCCTGAGGGAGGCAGTAAATGCAATGTTTTAGGACTATTTAACCTTGTATTTGAGGACAAAACTTCTATTACTCATAAACTAATCATTGGTAGTATCTACAGAATCTTATTATTAATTGTTATATATATAACATGATGGTGATGGGGTATTTATCAGGAGGGCCAAACATAAAAGTGTTCACGGGGCTAGGACCCCACAAAAATGTACAACACAATAATGGCACTAGAACATTTGGGGCTGGTGTTCATTATTTTCCAGTCTGACCCCTGAAACCTCCCCCAGCAATGTTCCTAAAACCTCTTGATCAGTCTCCATACCATTAAGAGGAGCAGGAGATGGTTAATAATTCTGAGGTTCCGGAACATATGAAGAAATGTCAGAATTGTATTGGCATGTATTGCATTCTCCCCTGCATCAGGGTTATGCAAATAAAATAAAAACTCTGCATTATATCAACACATTATTATTACAACAGAACATGTCATCCATTTATAGGATAGTTTACAGTTCTCTTAATTTGTTCCAAAAACATCACAAAATGTGTTAACATCTGGAAATCTTATCGTTCGTGTCTTAAGTATTAAATGTATTCTTAAGTATTACAAATATTTTATTACATTTAGCACATAGTTACTGCACAAATACTTTTAAGTTCCTAAATACCCATATTTATGCCTGAAAATTTGCCCAGGGCTGTTTAATTTTCATTTAGTCATGTCTGCTTCCTGCCCATGTTCTACCCAGTCCCCACCTACGCTCCATCTACTCTTATGTACTCTCTGCCAACTCCCTGCACCTTTAAAGACTAACTTGGGCTACCTCACACAGGTTTGGAGACAGAAGCCCCTTTGTGTGGCGCTGCTCAATAGGCCAATGGAGACAATGGAGATCTCTGATTTCCCCAACCAGCCTATTTACACTATATCATAGTTTGTTATACCTGGCACCAGATGCCCTGAGCAGAACACCAGGACACGATGTCATATCGTGGCACTTGGTCAAAAGGATGGTGGTTGTGAGCTGTAGCAAGAATGGGCCCGATCAAGCAACTAGAACTACTAGATTCCATGTGGTTAAATATATACAGGGTGGGATAAATCTGTTCACACCTCATAGCAAAGGTCAACTGAGTAATGTTTCCTTGTAATACTAGTTAGGAATATCCCTTAGAAATCAGTATTTATTTGGCAGATTTTTTTTCTTGTACTTTGGCTTTTTGAGTTTGAATCAAGCTAAAACACATTCTAGATTGTATTCCTAGTATTATATGTATTCTGTCAGATAACAAGATATTAATTACTTCATAATTAACTCAAATTTTAATATGTATGTAAGTGGACACTGAAAAGTGATTTAAGGAATATGTGTGGATATACCATAGTGTGGATTTTTAAAGAGTACCTTATTTTGAGGTATATGGGTAATTTGGCCAAACAAAATGTTATCTAAAATGGCTGTAACCCTTACTAGGCTTGGTGTGAGTTATAGACATGTATAAAGAGGTCTTCAAATATAAAGCGTGCAAGTACAATTCACAGAGTGGTCATAAATGCAGATATGAATGCAGCGAGGGACGTGCATGGGTTGGCAAAAGACTATGCTGAATATAAGACCAAAGACCAAGTAAGGTTTGAGGTTTTCACAGCAGAATCAGCTGCCTAGATGGGCCAAACTGTTCTTATCTTCTCTCAAGTTATACTTTACGCTTGCTTTTTATAGCAGCAAATGGAATGTTCTTGCTGCTTTTTTTAACTTTTTGCCACTTTGCACCAGAACTGCTCTTTATCTATAACCCCGGATAAAACCAAAATGCACGTTATACCCACATGCATCAGAGAGCATAAAAATGAAAGCATCCACAATCACGTTATAACATGGACAATTAAACACCCTCAGACACTCAGACCAAAGGTTAGGAACACCAGAATGTCATTTGTAAGGCTAAATGTAGCAGGGATAATTTGGAGGTAAATATGAAATGAATTGGATATGATTTTTTTGAGTATATATAGTTAAAGTTCATTTTTTTAACAAGCACACTAGTGGTCTAAAGTTCTGTATACAACACAGCCTGGATTGTTAAGGTCAGTGGGGCAATTGGCCCCTTGGCTGCTCTGATTTATGTATTTTTTTGTTGGCTTTAGACAACATTTCCACAATTAGCAGACCATTTCTTGTTCTTTTGTTTTCTGTATATTTCCCTTTTGGTAAATATGCACCAGATAAGATTGGATAGTGAAGATTGTGTGTTGCCTGCCAATTCTTGCCAGCCCTACTTTTATATAAAATATATTTATTATTCAAAAAGAAAAGCACAAAGTCTAAGAATTCTACACTAGCAAAGATTGTGCTTAAAGGTTCTATGATAATGCTACATATTATGATAATTTCCATCTAAAGGTGTTGAATGCATATTGACTATGTCTATTAAGAATAACATGAAATTAATTAACACCACCAGTTAAAAAGCTGTGACTTAATTTACCAAAGTGATTGTTTAACTACAGTCAGCTGCACAAACAGGAACATTTGTAAGCACTTGAGTTCAAGATAAGTCATAGAGTGAAAGAAGATGGCATTTAGCCAAGGAGTTGTCCTGCAAAACAGATCAAACCTAAAAGAATGCAGGTAACTTTTTGATCATTTGACTAAATTAAAAAAAGTGACATTTCAATAATTACTTCAAAGTGAATATTTTTTCCTTTCATCATATACTGAATCTGTCACCATTTGTAATAGTGTTATGTGGAAAACAAAAGAAATAATGATGTCACCTGTCATTTTAAAAAGTATTCCGTTTATATTTGCTTTCCAAATAAGCATATCCATGCGAGGGTCACCAAACTTCACTTCTAACCATAAACGTACTAACTCCATGATGATTTTTTTAATGTTCTTTTGTTTTATTTTCTCTTAAGGATAAATTAACCATTTTTATTACCATCCTTCATCTTTAGAAAGTACTTGCAAAATTACCTTAGTGTTCTCCTTCCTACCTCCACAACACTATATAGCATATACCAACCATGCCATTACTTGAGTAAGGTGGAACTGCTTCCTTTAGTCTGCCTTACTCTTTTACAGTATAAGACTTTCTAACGCACACACTTTCTAATAAAATAAATCTAATGAACGTACCTGGTACTTGTTCCCGAGTCAGCACTCTTTGTCACTTTTATGATGGGGTGACCCTGAGTTAGTAGACAGTAGACAGAATAATATTCTCTGGGTCATAAGTGGCCAGTGTGAGGCTTTACAAGGTTGCTGATCATCAACATCTGGTTTTCACTTTAAAAGAAAAATATGCATTTTATTATGGATAGGTAAATGGGTCAAGGACAGACACCCGTGTCTGTGACAGACTTCTGGACAGAGTTGGGTGAGCTGGTTTCTCAAGCTCCCAGTTCAGCTGATCCCACCTGGCAAAGGGCAGGCAGGCTAAAAAAGGCCTACTCACTACTTGAAGGACACTGGTGAAGACCCAGGAATCCAGAGTTTGAGACCGGCTTAGCTTATGCTCAAGGCTAGGCTGGAATTTGGTTTATACCATCTGCTGTAGTCAACTTTATGCAAAGAGCCATACATAGGGATCTTGGTGGCTCAAAGGTTATGTCCCACGCTGATATCACATTTTTGGAAGCAGAGAGAAGCACAAGAAGAATGCTGGGTGGCTAAAACATACTACTTACCTTGCAGTGCCCTGGGTCAGCAGCCCCTCTTCCCCATGCGGAGGTTACAGCCCTAAAACCCCACACCTTTTCCCCCCCTTAATAATTCGGTGAATAGCATTTGTGAAAAATTCTCCTTTCTTGGTTTTTTTGTGCCTTGTATGTTAATCAGACACTTAGTCAAACATGCCTTATTATAAACTGGAATGTTAGAGAAATACCACAGATGGTGCTTATTTTGACAATGTTGCTTTCACCTACTTTTGACGGGTACACCATTTCAGCAACTCCTAACTACCGTTCCCATACAGCAGCAAAAACATGCCATCACTAATCGCTGATTTAACTAATGTGTTTTTTCAAATGTAGCTATTATAGTGACACTGCTTTTCTCACAACTCCTTTTTAACCTTCTATTTACCTGTCTCTGTATGTTGCTGTCAACGACTTCCAGGAATGCCTGTCTAAGTCATGCTTCTGTTTCATATTGGGACATGTCTGCTGTTGATTACTTTCAATTATTCGTGTGATTCAACAATAGGCATTGAGGAGTTCGTGGAAAACAATGGTAATAAAAACAAAATTCTCTTCCTGAAAAAACCTATTTATTTCAGAAAGAAAGATTATAAACATGAAATCCACTATAATTAAATCTGAAAACTTCTCTATAATATGTTTACCAAAAAAAACAATAATTTCAGGATTTAACAGAAGAGCATTTGAGGTCTTGAAGATATGTCTATAATATTTTTAGTTATGTATTGGCAGCTGTTTGCACAATACTTTAACCTAGTAGATGAACTACAAAGCAACACAACATATTCTCTGTGGCCCTACAACATAGTCGTCCGTCAGATTAAGGGTTTTTAGCTATTTAGGTGAAACTACACTTCCTGTGTACTCTATGCACTTACTTGCTAACGTTAAAAACTTTGGTGGACCCTGCTAGGCCCCGTCTGAACTGTTATAGGCATGACTACTGGCTGCTCCATGCAGTGTACTGCCATGCGTTCTTATTGAACTCTTATTGGAGATATTAAAGGTACACTCCAACCATCATGTGTACTTTACTGCACAGGACAGGTGAGTGTCGCCATATATTTTATCTTGTGTTTGCCCCATCATCAGCTATTTGCCTTGAACGCATTCCTGGCTCAGGAGTGTAAATGCACAGATACGCACCGCTAGCCAGCAAAACTAAATTTCCAGGGGGTCTAACAAGACCACCAACCCCCTCCTTGTGTTTATGTGCTTTCTGTGCACTGAATTGTTGTGAATATTGGAGAGTATGGTATATTATCATTCAGCCACTGATCTGGGTTTTTGTCTTGATGATGTCACGTACATGAAATCTCATGAAAACTCACATTTTAATCAACCCCATAGTCGATACCTGAGCAGGGTTTACGTATGCAAGAAATGAATGAGTAACAGTTCTAAAGCATGCTGAAGAAAACTGACAAATCGAGCATGAGGGTCTATGTGTAAAGAGAAAGGGAGGACTCTAATCGCAGAGCAATTATTTACTTAAGATGTTATCAGCTGTGTCTAAACCTGCATTAGCAAACCTCATTTCTACATGGCTGCCTCTTCATGCACAAGACAAATACGTTTAGGAAGAAGTAACAAAATTCTTGCAACAAAGAGAGAAAGTGTGGAGGTAGGGATTAGAAGTGTAGCATATTTCAATGTATGAAAGTTTTTTTTCTTCCTTCTACTCTTCCATAAACGGTACTGTTCCAGCTACTTGGAAACATCGTACGTAGCATTAATGAATGTCCAAATCCTTCCCAGACATAATTATTTAATGGAGTAAACAAAAATGCTGAAAAAAAAGCTTTTTATATGTTTCTTTGTTATTTTTTTTAATAGGATTAAACCTACAGAGAAAAAAAAGAAAATTCCAGATCTGCTAGGGTTTATTAGTTTAACACACTAGAGAGCGTAATCAATGTAATGTTTAACATCGCCTTTAATGGAAACATTCTATGTTTTAGTAACATGGTTATTTCTTCACCATGGTGCCAGTCTGGGCATCAGTCTGCTAGAAGCTCATAGGAAAATAACACATGTCAAACAGGTCCTTTGACATCTCAGAAGACTACTCAACTTCAATAATATATATAAAGCACTCTAGTATAAGATCTACATCCTCGGTTTTCCCCTGACTTTATTTGCAATATCCTCTTTCATTATTAACCACCATGTATTTATCTTCCACTTCTTTCAAAAATAGCTTCATCTAATAGCTGGATTTCAAGTCTTGGACGCCCAGTGCCTTGTCTGTATGACCCTTAGAAATATCCTGAGGAGGGTCCAGAAACCACTTACATCAGAGCTCAACAACCCCCCCCCGTATATATATATCAGATATATTATGTAACTAGCCCCACCCCCAAAATGAAGCCACACCTCCATAAGAGGGGGCACTCTTGGGTAGCATACCCAAGCTTACCTTTAAAATAAATAGCATTTCCTGAGTTCCAGAGAGGTGATCTCAAAAAGAGGTGAATTTGACACTATTTTGTAAAGTGTTCTTATCAATTCTGCAACTAATTTAATGGCCTAATTATTAGGAACATTCCACCAGTTACTATGGTGATAAACCCCTTAAAAAATTTGCACCAGGAACACTTTTTTTTACATAAGCACCCACATTTTCTAATCAGGCGTTAAGCATTCTCTGTTTCTTCTAATAAGAAAGAACTTGGTTTTCACGGTTGAGTTCCTTCACTGTTGTTAATGGCGTGTTCAATGGGGCATAACAAAACTACTTTCTAATGTTGTATTTCCTACCAAAATGCAATTAATCATGAAATGTGAGCGGCTGCAAGTGCACTAAATATGAATTCTCTCACAGGCATGCCGTGGCGGTGTGTACAAATGGTGTATTATTCATTTGCGCAGCAGGCAACATTTGTTGTTGACTGCGTAGCTATAAAACAGCATCCAACTAAGCCCAGTATACGTATGCAACTGTTGAGGGACTACACCAAGTTTGTTAGGTATAACTAGATCAGAAAATAGGACACGTGACCAATAGGCTAACAGGCCTGGGGTCCGAAATGTGATGTCATGTGGTTGTGCACAGCCGAGGTTTTGTTTGTATTTTCAAATGCTGTTAGTGAGAGCTTACATTTGCACAAAATAAATAAATATTCTAACACAACGTTTTGAACAGTCCCCCATAGATCCACATTCAAGTGATTACTGAATCAGAGAAATCTGGAAGACTCAGGATGAGATCACATGATGGAAACTGACACTCACATGACATCAGCACAGGTGAAACTCATTGTTCCACTAACAAGTATTATATGATGTGAATGTGTGGTTTAATCGTCCTACCTAATTAGGATTGCATTAAAACTCAATAACAGCTCTCTGAACATATAATATTTTTAACTGAAATTATAACTATATATTTTTAAAATCTAGTGTATTATAAAGCCCCAGTCCGAAATAAAGGTTGTCACATATGTCACATATATGACATTTTCCACAAAATGATCTGCTTTTTGCGGTTGTATTTCCAAGTAAAAAACAATGTAGATGTTCATCTATTTAATTTGCTTATAAGATACACATGACTGTGTATAAAGAAATCATATTGTTAGACTACCGAGTAAAATTCGCCCATAATACTTTTTTTTTTTTTTTAAACATTCTTTGCAAAACCAAGCCAAGAGATTCTAGGAAATATATAAGGAAAAAATACAAAAAATGTAGATCGCGTATAAGATGTTTTAAAGGAAAATTAAATATTTCCAGTAAGGAAGAAAGGCATTTTAGCCAGCTTGGCTTTGGCTGATGCTTCTACTCTATAGCTCTGCTAAGTATGGACTCCTGCTACAGTATGTTGGACAGACAGTATAATAGTTAATATATTATAGTTGTTATAATTTTTATTATATTTAGTTTACATTTGTTGTAGTGCTATTACAATGGGGAGAAAATTAACAATAACATTAATACACAATATAAAAGCTTGGTAACAGATGATTTGATTGTAGATAGAGTCACATGGAAAGGTCAATGTTGTGGAATTATTAAAGTTAGTAGGGCACATGGTCAGTGTTTTGAATACAGGTTATGGGGTATTCAGAGCACTGCACACTTCTCTGAACAAGTGGGTTTTTAGTGATTGTTTGAAAGCAGGCAGGAGAGTATTTGGTGTTAGGAGCAGAGATATAGGTTGGTGCAGTGTACTTAAATCCCAGGAGCAATGTCGCTGTGGTGAATAGAAATGGGTAGTCATTGTCATAGGCCGTGATAACCGCAGCAGGCCGTGATAACCCTCTACCAGAGTTTATATGGCAGAGAGGCGGATGAGATGGTACCTTGGACAAACCAGGGGGTAATGGTCTCTGTGTGTGTATAAATACATACATGTACATTACAGTTATGTGTTGGGTTTAAATAAAATATATAATAAGAACATTGTATTTACATGACCCCGGGAGGCAGCCGCGGGCAGCTTCCACTCAGTGCAGGGAGTTCTGAGGAGAAAAAGAGGTCTAATGTTTGTACAGTATGTGCGCTATATTATGTGTGTATGTATATTGCTGGAGCCATTGTTTGGGTACTGTACTGTCAGAATGTGTGTATGTGTAGTGCCATAGTCAGTGTGTGTGTGTATAGTGTTAGAATAAGTGCGCATATTTTATATATGTATAGTGCTAGAGTCAGTGTGTGCATGTGTGTAGTGTTTTTGTATGAGAGTATGGTGTTGGGTGTGTGTTACTGTGTGAGTGTATGTCAGCATATAGTGTTAGATTGTTTGTATTAGTGTATGGTGTTACCATGCAAGCGCATTAGTGTTTGTTACTGTATGGTGTTAGAGTAAGTATGTATGTTGTATGTTGGCTACATTTTTTTTTAAAAAATTAGGCTCCTACATTTTTTGGCTGGCTCATAGATCCAAACCGAATTTGTCGACCCCTTGTCTTAAAGGCCCATCCAGTCTGCCCATTTTCTGAATACTTGTAGAAATTGTACAGTGAAATGTGGCTAATGAGTGGCCTGTAGTCCGATGAAATTTTAGGGTGTGATCTAATCACTTGAATGATGTTATGGCTTTGAGAGATGTTAAGAGGATTTAAATGGAATACACTAGAGGTTGGAGCAAAACATCCACAATTGGCCAGCTGACTCAGTGCATTGTGGTGTTATCTCCAACAGCAGTCAAACAAGTTAATTTAATTGCAAAGCTGACATGTATAGTACTTATGCTGGATATATAAATCTTTGGGGAGTATATTTCAAAAATACGTGTCAGATATGTAATACCTGATCCTTTTACTCATGGCCTTTATAGATCTGCTGTGATTAAAGGTGTTCAGTTTTGTCCAGTGGAAGTTCGCTTGATATATCACTTGTTTAATGAGTGTAGTGAAAGAGCAGTTTGAGGGTAAGCTGACGTCAATAAGCTGATGTTTAACATATATTCATTTCACAGAATACCAGTTTAACACAATTCTCTTAGATACTCGGAATGTTTTTTTTTTCTAACTAGGGCAAAAAAATTATAAATTCACTTTACATATTTTAAAAAAAACCTTTAATGTAAACAAAAATGTACATTCAGACACAGAACAACTGTTCCCAAAGTGACCATCAATATTATTCATAGCAGGGCCAGAGTGGGGTTGATGAGGTGGTCTTGGCAAATGACATAGGTGCTGCTGACAGATGCATATGAAAAGCTATATATTAGGTTTTTTAAATGCTGGAAGACATCGTTCTATAGTCACATGATCTGCCAGATGATATCCGTGACGAGCTACGTGCAATGGAAGTGTAGCAAAGCGGAAGTTACGGGACGTTTTATACAACTTTGTAATGTAAGCTACCAGATTTTATAACCTCCTGCTATCCGCCTTCCGATCTTTTGGAGACAATTGGTTTCGGGCATGCCGTCAGGAACACCTGAAAGCCGTGTTGTAAAGAAATGAAAAACAAAAAGACCAGGCATTGACCTGTAAAGTGTAAGAGTCTCTCCTGTACTCTACCACATATACCACTTTTTATTGTGCATACTATACCATATAGGTCCGTGTTTTTCAGTTTTTGAGGACATTTATACCATCAGTGAAACATATGTCTTCGGAAGTATATCTTTTGATATAATTTTTCTTTTTAGAGCGCTGTCCCTAATTGCTTTTGTTATTTTACATTACTTTTGAGGTAACTGCGAAGTTTACCGCCAGTGATTCAGCAGCACTTATTACGTTTGTTTAGCGCTTCACCTAAAGCCACTTATTTACCACACACTGCACCACTCAATTAGCAATGTCGGCAAGTGGCCCACCGGGATTCATCAGGTGTGCCAGGTGGCCAATCTGGGCCTGACTCTGACATGAACTCAGTGGTGTTCTAAAACAGAAGGCAATATGTTTATGGTTTGTAATATTGGCTTACTAAAAATGTATATTTACCCATAATACCATAATACTATAACACAGACAACACCATCAGACCTATAACATTATTAGTGGTGACATGGATCATAATTGAATGATTATATGTGATGTAGATATAAATGAGGGTGAACGTGGAGATCAATTTGAAGTCCTATTTAAATGCATAATCTGGACACCATGTTTTAAGTATTTTAAAAAAGCATTTTCTCAATCAGAATACATTGAGAAGTATACACAAGTCTGTTTTTTGTTATCTTTGCTAGAACAAGAAACAAGGAGTACATGATGTGAGTGTGGATTAGTGTGTGTGTGTGTGATTATGTATTCACAGCAGAGTGAGTATGTAAGAGTGTGTGTGTTAGCATGAGTCTGTATGTGTAATTGTGCGTTAGTGTATAAGTGTGTGTGTTAGCATAGGTGTATATGTGCACAAGTGTGTTGGAGTGACTGGCTGTTAGTGTATGTGTTAGTATCAATCTTTATGTGTAAATGGTAATGTAAGTTACTGAGGGGGCACTTGGCTTTACCCCCAGGCCAGAAGTTGCCAACCTTCCCCTGGTGATCTGGTTGCCGTGAGCAATGCATTTTTACCTAGATCCCCTTTACTGTTTGTGAGCCACAACAGATGATCCTCACCGCAGGAGCAGTAAGAGGAGCTCTTTGTTATCCATGGTCTAAGCTGATTAGTTCAGATGTATGCTGACATAATGAACGTGTCTCCGCATCATATGTGCTGTCAGTTGGTTATCTATCTCAGTAGATCTCAGTAAATAGACGTTTTCTGACAATTCCAAATGGGGAAGCTAAAGCAACAAAGTATACTGTGTCTTGTAAATGGGTTTAAAATAAATTGTGTAGTAATTGTGCGTAATAATGCTGTTGCCTTGACTGTTTTACCCTATCTACGGATTAACATTTATGAATTTACCCAAAAACCTGTGCCTCATTATCGGTATATTCTGTAATGCAATTCTGTAATGTAATATTTCTATTAAAACTATGTGAATAAAACACAGTTACATAAATATTGATCCTATAAATACATAGATCTAACCACAAGTTAAAAGGTTTATGTTTGAAGATAAACATTCTTTGTACAGGAACATTTGATTTCAAAATGGCAACAAATGAACAGCTATGGAAAGTTAAGGGTATTGTTTAAAGTCAAACATTCCATTGAAGGTAACATGACTGACCT
This sequence comes from Spea multiplicata, assembly GCA_009364415.1. Classification (NCBI taxonomy): domain Eukaryota; kingdom Metazoa; phylum Chordata; class Amphibia; order Anura; family Pelobatidae; genus Spea; species Spea multiplicata. The sequence continues at coordinate 133,031 of VKOC01016540.1, forward strand.
AAATACCAGTCTCCATGAAACCTGCTTTATGTTACACTACTGACTGCTGGCCTTGAAGCCTAGCAGAAAACAAGCACAAACATAACTGAAAGCTGCCTGTGCACTTGGAAAATCACGGAACGTGGTGACTAAACTCCTCAAAGTGCCTATTCTGTTTGTTCAAAGAATGTATCACGATTAAACCATCCAGTTATCCTACCTTTTATAGAGAAAAAAATATTAGCTAAGATTCAATGAAGAACTGGTTAGGGTAAAAATATGGGTCCTCCACTTCGCCATAGGCACCTATTCTTTTAATATAGCTCAGTCTTCATGTGGTTGGCCAGAGTTGTCCCCCTTGCATCAGGTGAATAAAGTAGGAGGCAAATGCCTGCTGGACTGTTCCCATTTGAAGATTTTGGGGCACTGCTTAATGTGAGCATGTGTGTTCATTGAAACTCCACATATACCTGTTCTTTTGTCTAGGATAACAAGGCCTTTGGGAAGCATTCATGAGCTGTTATGCAGTCCATTTTGTTGAATGTGCCTTGGAGAGAAATAGATGGCGCACACTGGACATGGTATTTACCAACTATTGTTTCGGATATTATATGTCTGAGCCCCTTTGCTGAACTTGCACAACACAACATGGCTGACTTGATCCTTTTAGTAAATACTGCCAGCCCACACTTGGACATGGATACCCCAGTCCAGCTTCCTAGCTTTACCAGTCCTATACCTTACACGCTCTTATATCTATTACTACATCTTAACCCCTTCCATCCATTCCAGGACAGAGGACTGCAGGATCCCTCACAATGGCATGTACAGTCCTAATCCTTAGGCTGTTTACAGTTTGTCAGAGACTGATTTTGCATTACTGTATTAAAATGCTGGAATAAAATAACATTTTCGGAAAAAAAAGAAATGTGCTGGCACAGCCTTGCCATTTTCCTTACTGACATTGATTACATTTTAAGTGAAAAATACAGATGAGAGGAATGCAGAAAGCTCTATAATAATCCTTTTGGGCTTAAAACCAGTAAAACTTTTGCCAGGGAAAGGTCACATACTTGGAAAAAGAAATTGCTGTAGTCAAAAACATCCATCTTTTTTTATCCATATAAATTACCCTTGCGACTTTATTATTATTTTCAAGTAAGGTGTCGGCTAATTAAATACCTTCTGCATTAGGGGCACAACTCCAGAAAAATTATCTCTAACTGCTCAAGTGTACATACTCCTTAAGCAAGGGTATCTCTTAATCACAGCCCAATGTGTGCTCATTCTACAGCAACACCACTGCACATCTAATACGATCTAATTGATGTCTAGCCCAGGTCGTGTCCACGGGAGAAGCTCATTACAACTTTCATGTTTGTTTTGTTGTCTATTTATATTATTGTATATTTGTTTTGCTTCTGCAGTTAATAATATGCATCAACAAATGCATTTAAGTGTGAAAAAATGATTACTTTCTTAAGTCAATTATTGTATTCTGATGTAGGAGTACTTCTGAAGAATGTGTTATTTCTCCACTGGGTGTGTTTTTTTTATCTGAAAGTTATTGCTCTTTGTGATAAATATTTATGCTGCAGCCCATTTTCTTTTGTTTTCTATTTTGTTACTGGTAGGAAAGAAGTCAACTAGAGTGTGGATACCCACTGGAAATCATAAGTGACTACCTTATACTAGGACAGTCACTAGCAGGAAATACTCTTTCAAACACATCTCCTAACAGGGATTGGAAGTAATGACAGAGAACATGGTAAATGTATGGATATGATTCTGATGCTATGCATTTTTATGAAAAAAAAGGCATTATGAAAAGTTTCCTGCCCCTAATATCCCTTCTAAACAAGCTTGCATATTAAAGCACTGTCAGGGCAAATGCAATTGAGGAAAATTTTGCAGAATATATATTTGGAACTAAAGCCATCTTTTCTGAAGTGACTATGGATGTGGTCTAGTAATTAATAGGTATATGTAGCTCATAATTAAGTATCATATAATTTAGCATGGAAGTAGCATAGTTATTTTATAATGTTACAATCCCTATATTTTCATTAAAAAGATTGTCAATGATATACTGCGCTTTATGCCACTGTACATGTTCAGGATGTTTATTTCAGCTTTCTACATCGCATTCATTTTTTTAGACATGTCCGATGGATTTTCTACAAGATTTTTTGAGGTCTGGATGCAAAATTAAATCAATTTCAATTGCATTTTGTACATGCCATTGAACCACTTAGTGGTTGTGTTGTGTTTGTTTCAATTAAGCTTATTTTTTTATATGTCACAGTCTATAATCCATGACGGCAATTAGGCATGTAGTCAGGGAGTTAAATTGCGTAACACTTTAACACTAGTTGTTAAAGCTTGAACAGGTCATTGAATAGAGCCCTAGGTATTTAAAGAAGACTGTGTTTTTACATTATAAATTATTATATTCAAATGCATTTCCGTGCTCAAAAGCATGTTTTTTTTGTTTTCTATATTGTCTGAAAACCTAGTTTTAAATTTCAAATTACATCTTATTTTATGTTTTTAAGCACTATGCTGATGGGATCAATCTAGACTGAATGCTGAATGAATCCTGATTGGCTGCTTGCAGTATTCTATGGAATGTTTATGTGCATTCCAGTTTTCTAACATTTTTATTATTTAGGTCACGACCCCTACAAAGGTTATTAGCTGCTATGGAGCTGATAAGTGTCACCATTTACACTCAACATGTGACAACAGTCTCCAAAACCAGAAAATAAAAACAAACAACTCATGAGGAAGGGTAAAATGTGAATCCTATTATGCAGCATGTTTGTTAATTATTTGCACATTTTTATGACATGCACATTTATGTTAAGGAAATGTATTCAAACTGGATGTTGAACTTGAGTAAAATGTTTTGATAACACGTCGATATTATAATGTGATATGTTTTAAACAAGAAGAAATTTGATCCATTGATTCCTAACGTATGTTTAACTAGTAACAAAAATTATTGGTAAAAGTTTCTAGTATGTATATAACAATGTTGAAATGCAATGTATTTATCTTTGTATTTACAAGGCTCTATTCATAACATAAAACCTTAACAAAAAATATATTCCCCTTTTGCTTCCCAATTCATATTTAAGTTCTTGGTTTTAATTTTAATTTTAACTTACATTGTATAAAAAAAATATAATCTATAGGCTGACCTAATATATAACCAGGAATATGCGCAAGAATGTCATTAGACTCAATTTAGCAACTACATTAGGTGGGATCCTTTACACGTTATCAGGTTTTATAGTAACTGTAACCAGAGTTAGTTTTGTACTATGAATCTTATTATAACCTGTTTCCATATATATACATTTTAGGCTTTTATTGAATTGATCTTTGGTAAACATATTACCTGGAAAGGATGATACATATGAATAGAAGAGCAAGTTAAACAATTCAGTACTGAGTGCTAGGCCGATTCATATTTTTCGCCTCTTACTAATTCTAGTTTTAAACATACAATGTGACAGAGGGAGAAATTCAACTGACTGTGGCAGATGCGGACCTTGAGATGGGAACTACATTCCTTACATCATCTGTTGTTACTTCTTATACATAAGGAGTTATTTTTGTGGGTTTCATTGGTCTCATTCCTTTGTATTTATATTTAGTAGTTCAGAACTATTTTACTTTTGTATTATAGACAAGATGAAAGTTGTTTTACCTCTGCAATGTATTGTATAAATCTATTGTTGTTTTAAAAATACTTAAAAGACACATTCGTGGTTATGATCAAACATTTTTCACATACCACAATTTCAGGGCTTGTTTTTATTTCATATTTAGCATCTGTGTTAACATTTTGTAATTGTTGTGTTTTTACTTTGATTGGGTCACTTTCTTTTGGATTAGTCTGTGGCATTCTGTCACGGAACCAGGGCTTCAGAGGACTTGTAACCCTAAATATCTTGGATGCCCCTGGACTCACCCGAATGCTCTTTTGGGGCCAGGGGCATCCAAGATATTTGGGGTTAAAACTCCTCTGCAGCCCTGGTTCTGTGACACCAGGGACAGACTCTAATGGGGCACGAGCCGTAGTCAGGAAGCCAGAGTTCAGGGTAATCAATAAATCAGAGCCGAGCTAAGGAAGCCAGAAAACAGATAGTCAGGATCAAGCTGGATTAAATACACAGGATTAATCGCAGATAATGCACTAGGACAGAATACACCATGACAGTATGACCATTACCGCAACAGCGTACTAGCGGGTACGTAACAGCTGCCTGTTCTTGTAGCCTAATCATGATGCACCCATGGTAAGAATACCCAAGCAGAATAATTTGGTTCTTAAGAAAAAATATATAGATCTAAAACATATTTGCAAGACCATATGAACAAAAAATGCACATACTAGGCACATACTAGGCAAAACTGTAGATTTTGTTGTACTAGTTTAAGATTAGCACCAGATTCTAGAGTTAAAGAAGGGCACCGGTCATAAAATACTTTTTTTTACAACTTACATAGAAAGGCTTGTTTTAAGTCCTTGACTATTTCATAGCCTCTAATTGCAAAATGCTCATTAAATATATTGCTGTTGAAGGAACCCTACGGTTCTTCAAAAGTCCAATAATTTTCTTAAATGTTATTCTCCAAATAAGCCTGTATCTGTATTATGAAACACCTGGAAATATATTATAGTAAAGCTGAAAGGGGAAGAGAAATTACACAAACACATACTGAAGGTAATGTCTAATTTTCTACTAATGTATATGATCATCCTAATGACCCCAGTAAACATTACAGCATATGATTATTGGTTACGTGTAGCCTCAGGATGACCCTCTCAAAATAAGAAAGACAGGCATTGTGATAAAACACTGGTGTTGTTTGTTCCATATTGCAGTGTCGAGACTCCCTTAGATCCTAGTTAGGAGCTTGGTGAAGAAACCCAAGAACTGCCTCATTCCAGATTGTTTCAGATATTTATTCTTATATGTTTCAATTTGCCTTATATATTAATATATAACAAAATCTTTGTTATTTTCTGTTGTGCTCTATCATCACTGCTCTATCATCTGCTGCATCACATGGTTTAAACTGCCGTCTTGCCCTCGGATACTTGTGATAATAGCTTAACCAAGAAACTGCAGAGTTGTAAACAATCTCTTGTCCTAAAGGCTCGTATGTAGTCCACTAAACCAATGTAGGTATAGCCTAGGAAGTGGGCTACGACTCCCTGCTTGGGTCAAAGTTGGATTCCAGTACTGTCTTCGCCAAGGAATCATGGGAAATAAACATGGAATTTCCTGTCTACGTCTATAGTTGAAGTTTGACCCGGAGAATCTACAGATAAATAACTTTGAGTAACTTGAGTTACATATAGTAACAACAGAAATTATGTTTTTCAGTACTACCTTCATTATGATTGTATCTCAGATGCGATATTGCTATAATTGCAAGTGTGGCACCTGAATTATCTGTAGTCAAGCCAAACAAATTACGTTCATATGCACATGTAGGTAGTGTGGACTGTGTATGAAAAAGAAAAGACGGTAAAACAAAGCAAAAAAACCTTTAAAAGGTAATGAACCAGTTGTTGATTAATACTTAAGCATTCCGAAACAGAGCAAGATTTAACTCTAGAAAGGAGAACAGAACAGATATACATTGTTGTATTACTAAAGTATGCTTAAGGCAGCCATGTTACCAGGCAATTCCAGGCCAAAGTTGTCTTTTCCTGGATAACAAGACACTTCAATTATTAAACATTCATTGTACTAAATTATTTTAAAACATGAAATGAAATATATAATATTATATATAACATCTTAGAGCGACAGGAAGAAAAGCAAAAGAGTTGATGTTCATAGGCTCTCTCAGGTAAACCAGGATCACCCTACCAAAAATTAACAAGAGTAATGTGTCAAGTTATAATGAAAGTGAATTGGTATGAGGTAATCTGAGGTATGACAATATGTCATAGAGAATGGCAAAAAAGATGAATCAGTTTCATAAAAGGAGAAAATCTATCCAGCCAGGAAATCGATATCTATAAGACTTGGTCCAAGTATGATAAAACAATTCTAGTATAATATCCTATCTTAGGAGGTCAGCATTGCTCCCAGTGGTGCAGGGCAGCCAAACCTCCTGATTTATTGTCCTTTGAACAGGCTAGAAATGTACAGCCAGGGCTAACTAAAATATGTTTACAAAAAGCTCTGAAAAACCATAAGAGAAACACTGAAAGGAACCAGTGTAGGTGTAAATGGAAACTCTTGTTACTCTAGGCACGCTAACGAAGACTAAAATGCTTTTAGTTTTGAGGTTTCCGATGAAAGGGTAGCCCAGGAGCATTTGTACACGTGCCACCTTCCTTCCCTACCTAGACCTGGCGCTAAACTACACATGCAATCTTATCAGCCAGCAAGAGACTCAACGTTACCAGATACCCTGTGCATGCAACTGCTTAGCCTACTGGGTAAAGAGACATAATGTATCTATGGAAGCCACTGCCATTACAGCACATGGAGACTCATCTGTCAATGTATCTGCTCAGTATAATAAATGTATTACTAGGAATATAGCAGAGTGAGTAGGGTGTAGTTGCCCCTTATTCATTGTGGGAATTAAGGCCATCTAAGCTTTAACGACATAACTACATACTCTACACTATATAACCTGACCATAGTACACTATACATATACTTTACCCATCTCGAAGACACATTGCAAACTTTCTCCTCTACTAATACATTAGCCCATATTCCTAATTCCCCAGACTTAGAAATATCCACACTAGACATTTAGCGTATTAAGCCACCTCTTGCCAGTTCTTCTTGTATGGGGACAATAATTTATATGTATATTAAAAATCTATTTATTATGTAGCTGTATGGTTCTATAACTATAATGTACAAATGGTTAAATACTTTTAGACTAATGAGTTGAGGAATATGGTTGTAGAAAATAGCATCTAAATGCATAATGATATAAACATTTTTATGCAACATTTTATTTAATGTATAAATGTACATACAACACTGGAAACCTGGTATTTACTAAACAGGATCAGTAGTTTAACCCAATATTCACTAATTTAGCAAGACAATATACATTCTTTGTTTTCTTTTAAAGAAGTGTCAACAAATATTTGTGTTTAATACCTGTCATTAAAATAGATAGCTTTGGAGGAATTCCCTATTTGGAGTCTGTTTCAAAATCTTCCAAGTCCTTATTAAAAACAGATTCCCGTAACAACAAATTATCATAAATAAGGTCCACGAAAGAGCTTCAAGACAGAATATATATTATATTAAAAAAGTTGGATCTGTGAACATAATGAAATTCCATCGTTCATAATGACTGAAAAAAATTTATAAAATGCTTTGCTATTTCTTTGTTAACAAAAATATGTTTCTAGAAAAAAGGATACTGTCATACTGCTTCTAAGTCTATATATGTTGTTAATAGCAATCCATTATTCAGCATTCCAGAATGTTTGTCAAAAAGTTCATTATTGGTCATACCTATTTGTAATATGCAGAACATGAAAATGTATCTGGGTTATATTGATTGTTTAAACATTTTGGAGATGCTTAAAATATTAATTTATCTGTACATGAAGAGTGAGAGGAAGTATTACTGCTTTGCAATGAGTTTATGAAAGGTAAGTAGCTTTATGTATGGTTTTCTAAGATAGACGAAAAACAGGAAGTCTGTTAACAGGGCCTACAGGAAGTGGTCTAGCATATCCTCGGAGGTATACTGTACTTGTTCGGCATGATACATCCACTTATTTGACAAACTTGACTTAATGGATGACCTTTGAGGTCTCAAACGCTTATGTAACTTGGTTTATGTTGACCCAATAAACGGTGTCTACCTATCAGAAACCAATGCTAAGCTCACCTATCTGCAGACTAATCTATACATATTGGGACCACTATAGATCTGGGACCATAAAACCTTGTGCCCTGAAAATAATATGGCAGACGTGTGAGAGGGGGCATAGTTGCGAAAGCCAAAATAGCTTACAGGAGACCCCTCATTGTCAGCATTTTGTATAACAAACCTTTAACCTAACGTGACACATACAGGGTTAAGAATGCGTAATAGTATCCACACACACTGCAGATGGATTTCAACCAGAGGAAAACATTTTCAGAGCATTTGCTACTCTTTCAATTTGTATGTTATTTTCTCTGCAGGGAGTACCGGAAAGTTGAGAAACAAGAGTGGGAGAGCTGTACAAAAGGGAGCAGCGGCTCACGTCAAGATGGCTGAAATAAATACAGCTGATGCAGACTGCGTATCTTCCCTTTGGGAGGATAATAGTAACACGATGCTCCTGTAGTCTCTGCTATGTTTACACAGCCAACCCTTTCACATGGAAGATTTTAATATCATTTTGTTGTCATTTGACTCAGCAACTCATAGTTTCCTCTTAAAATAACTGCTGCATGCTAGTAAAATAGGCCTTAAGCTTTGCCAAACATTGAGTGCCACAAACATAGAAAAATAGAATGTAATTGCAGGTAAGAACCATCTAGTCTGCTTGTTTTTCCTAGTTTTATATTCAGGATAGAAAAAAAAGTTCAGTCTCTGGTACATAATGTAAATTTCCAAACTTTTTCCAAGATGCAAAAGTACGGAAGTTTAGCACTTTAATTTCTCAACAACTCAGTAAGCATATTGTAAATAAATCATAGTTATCATCACCATCTATACTGAACTACATAAATTTGGATAGGTTATTATTGTACTGTCATCTAAACGGTATATTTTTTGCAGAGAGAAACCAAAATGTTTTTGGACAGGCTAAATTCCGAAATGCTGTATTTGACCATGTTATGTTTTCAGAAATCCCAAGGATGTTAGAATTGTACTTAAGTTCCACCTGAACGTGTGTAAAGAAGCATGTATATGGTGTTACTGTGACTCTTAAAAAGTACCAAGATAAGATAAGTATTGGACGACCAAGGCATGCAAATAGTTTCCTTAACTCAATAAAAAAATAGAAGGGTATATAACCTTTAAAATGGAAGAAAGGATAATTCTAAATTAAACATATCAGAGAACAACACTTTGCTCAGAGTTTTGCTAAAATAGTTTCAGGGGTTTTGTTAAGGTTATGATTGCTAAAACCAGGCTTCTCTCTCTATTTATGGATTGTGACAGGAAGGCTGGAGAGACGGCACTATGATAGCAGGAATTATATATGCTTACAATAGTCCTACATTTAATGGGGTCATCCCAACAATCTACTGGTCATGTACTGGTCCCATTTTATTATCATGCACTTTAAATGACTGATTGATAAGCTTTCTTCTGGAGTAATCAGAATGTTTGTTACACTACTAATTATAAGCATTTCTGTTATTTATATTATCATTAATAGTTTTTATATTATAGACTATTGTTAAACCATTCCATGTGTATCTTATGGGGTAGGTCTTAAAGGGTCATCACATTTTGAAAGCGGTGTATCTTAACAAGGTGAGGTTTTTTGATTGTGGTCACGTGCTATTGGGGGAGATTGTTGGATATAAGATTGATAACTAGGAAACCTGGTTAAAATTTTCCTACTACCTTTACCTGGCCGAAAAAAAGAGGTGAGAAACACTGGTCTAAAATGCACTCTCGGCTTTGATCTAAAGTGTTCATGGCACAGCAAGTCTAAAAAGTTTAACTTCAAAGCCCACAAAAGTGAAATGGTATACAAGAGCAAGAAGTGAATGTGTTTTGCAGGTCGCTGCCAGATACCGCACACTGAATTTTAACAAAGCCCAGAAGATTCCCTGCGATATTTCTGGAGCCAGATCTTTAGGAAAAAATATAAGAGCAAGCTTACTGTTAACAATCATCTAATGAAATGAGATCAGCTGTATTATTTATACTGAAAACATAATAACCACATACTTTCCAGGCTTTCAAAACAGTCTGAGATTTTCCTTTAGATATACTAGTAGTCTACACAAAAACTAAACTAGAATGTAAAAAAAGTTATTAAGTGCATAAATGCAGGCACATTAAAAATAACAAAAAACTTAAAATATAATTTAGATAAGTAGTCTGTAATGCAGGATTTACTTTTCAATGACAGAATAATTCTCTTTGATATTTTTCATTGAGAAGGGCCACCAACAATGCCGCAAATTAATTATTTAATAGCATCAGCTATTGGTTAGCCCTCTGCCTAGCAAGAGCCTCTGAGAAGTATCATTCCACCGCAGGATCCATAAGGGGTTAGAACCTTAACATTCCAAACTTTAATTGGAACAGATGTGTGACTGGACGTTAAAGTACCTTAAGAAACATGCACCTCAAATGCATTTTTCATAGCAATAGATTTATGCTTAGACTTTACAAACAGACCACCGATTTTTAAATGGTAAATTTGTATTGACTTGGTCATACCTGGGATGTTCCCACGGCTGTCCCCAACCACTAAGTTAAAGAGGACAATCCACACATAGGAGTGAGGCTAGTTCTCAGTGACTTGAAAGGGCTAGGGAAGCTGGACAGGATCATAGCCAGTTACATAAACCATAAAACCAGAATGTTTGCCCATAAAGAGCTTTGCACTGATAAATATGGGACGATGCAATAAATGTTTGCACTTGGAATATTTAGTGTGCACATACACTATATGACCAAAATGATGTGGATACCCCTGCAAATTATGGTATTTCAGCTACACTAGTTGCCAACAAGTGAATAAAATCAAACATTTAAGCATGTCATCACCAAAGAAAAACACTGGCAGTAGAATGGGTCCCATTGAAGTGCTCAGTGACTTTAAACATGGCACTGCCATAGGATGCCACCTGTGCCAAAAGTCAGTTTGTGAAATTTGTATCCTGCTACATCTGCCCCGGCCCGCTGGCAGTGCTATTATTATTATTATTGTAAAGCGTAAGACCACGTACACTCACAGAGTAGGGCTGTCAGATGCTGAAGCATGTAGCCTCTGTCCTCTGTAGTATCACTCACTACAGAGTTCCCAACTCTCTCTGAAAACAACATCAGCACAAGTACTGTGTGTCGGGAAATGGATTTCCTTGGCAGAGCAACTGCAAACAAGCCGAACATCACTATGCACAATTCCAAGTGTCACCTGGAGTGGTCAACCACTGGACTCTGGAGCAATGGAAACATGTTCTCTAGAGTGATGAATGACATGCCGCTATCTGGAAGTCAAATCTGGGTGCTGGGAGGACAGTAGCTACTGGAATTGCATAGTGCCTACTCCAAAATCTTGTGGAAAGCCTTCTTAGAAGAGTGGAGACTGTTATAGACACAAATGAGGGGCAACGCTGTTTGTTTTACTTCAAAGAAGCTGAGATCCATGAAAAGATGACAAACGCAGCACAGCAAATGTCTTGTCTCTCTACTTTACCACGGCTTTACAAAGGCAGTCTGAACCAGTAAGCACCCATCAACAGTTTAGCAGTAGGGCAGATATCGTAATGAATAGGAATAACCAAAAGAGACCCTGAAAAAGGTAGCTGCTCCCATGGTACACTTGGGTTTCTTATACACATGTACAGTTTATTATTATCTACAAACACTTTTACCTAGGCTCATTTAGTCTATAAAAGTCTTAAATGTGAAGTTTGGAAAAGAATATCCTTTTGAGTTATTGTTTCATGTACTTATACCATATAGTCTATTTGTGTTATTATTATTATTATTTATAACCAGACCTTAGCTTGTCTTTGCTTTAAACTCGTATTATTTTTTTTACTTGGGATTGTGGAATAAATGAAGACATATATATATTTTATTGGCCTTGATTATAAATTGGCAACAAGAACCCTTCCAAAACATGTACCAGACAGGTCATAAATGTGTAAGAGCTAAGTTAGACAATGTTTTATGAACACTTGGAACGTTATTTGGAAAGCCACAGTTCAGCTAATTATAGCCCGTATTTAGTCTATGGCGTTTTTTATGTCTCCTTTTATTGGCCACATACTTAAAATTGTATAATGGCTAACTCATAAAGAGTCTGACTCCAAGATGTCCTTGCATTATTATTACTTTTTTATGTTATTGTTATTTTCTTTTACTAAATGGCTCAATTATATTGAAACAGGATTAAAATAAATAAAGATAACCATGGTACTATGTTTATGAGTGGTAGTCCCGAGGCACTTTATTTGTGAATGTTGCTCTATGTGCCCTATAACAGATGGGCTTATTTCACGAAACAACTATAAAGTGAATATTAAAATGAGTTTAGAGAAAGTTTCAAATAATTGCATTTTTTTCTGGTAGAAATAAAGTATAAATCATGTTTATTTGTCTTGGCACATATGAAAAATGTTTTTTTTTGTTAGACCTGATTAAAAAGCCTTCAAAAAAGCTAGCATAAATTGTGCAGATTTGTCTAACATGCTCAAATGTATTTCATTATAACTTAAAACCATTTCAGCAAGTGACAAGATGTAAATTTGTCTTTATGGACTGGGAAACTGTCTGCTATTCTGAGAGTAAAGTATGCGTGGGCTTCTCTTATGAGTCTGATGTGTTTTTAGGAAGTATCATGCTATAGTTTAGACAGTGTACAGCCGGGAATGTATCACAAATTTAACCACAACTTGCCTAGTTTAATGGAAACCAGTATTATTGACCTATAAGGGGCATGTGAAGTAAGAAGCTGGAAACACCAGTGTGCTTTACCTTAGAATATCTTGTAGATTGGTCTACAGTATTCATCCCTCCTTTAGAAATATGGATGTATAGGTATAGATGTGTATGTGCTTATACACACAATGACCCAGAAGAAGTACCCCCTTACTTCCCCACTGGGTTAATTTAATGTGTGAAGACCCCAAAGCTTCTCTATACTTTCCCTGACTCATGTTCAGTAGGGTTGGTGGGAAAAACCCAGTGCCTCTGCCCAGTGGTGGTCTTTGGCTAATATTCTAAGCAAAAAATGAGTGAGTGAACAGAAGAACACTGAATCAAATCAACATTTGGTGTGACCACCCTTTGCCTTCAAAACAGCATCAAGTCTTGGATTTGGGAAAAGTGACAGACCTACTTTAAGAATGGATCATGCAATACATTTTTACATAAGCCTTATCTTTTCTACTGGGTGAAATATTATCTACTGGTCTATTCATCACTGGTCTCTGATTAAAACAAAGGACAATATTTCCCTGGTTGCTAAGCAGCTATGGGATAAAGGCTGTTCTACAAATGAACAAGACCAAGCGTGGCCCTCGTTGATAAGAGCAACCATTGTGTGATGAACGTTAGCTGATTAAATGAACGCATTTCAGGTAAACAGTTGTTTCCTTTTGATACTACTGCACTCCGAAGGACATTGTTTTCAACCTTGATTTTCTTGCCATGGTGGATACAGATGTCCTTTCTCAGTATTCTCCTACAGGGGTTATTGGCCTCCCAAATTTAATATTGTCCTAATAATTTTTAATTTAACTAATTGTTCGGCGCATTGTTATTCATGGTTTATGAGAAAGTCCACTATAAAGAAATGCAATGCTGCCATTCCACAATTAATATTGAAAACAACTTGACATTTATGAACATTTTGATATCTAAACTAAAATATATGCGCCTAAAAGGACTGTTGTTTCCACTCTGTATAGCTGATATGATGATATATGCTTTCAGATATAGAGTATTCAGCCTAATCTCCCATACATTATTTTGATTCTATACCTGCCAAATATTGTCTGACATATCAGTCTACTAAGAACAGCCTTTTTCATACAATCATATCACATATCACATAGCACAAAACAAATCAAGACAATATTAAATAATCCAAGGGAACAAAATGTACAACTGTATAACATTTATATGAAAGACAAATTACAGCCTACTGGTCATCTGAAAAAATGCGAGTAGAAAACTGTCTATATTTTACCGTCATACATTTTCCAAATGGGCCAAAATTTTACCCTGTAAACAATCGACTCTGGCCTGAAATAAATAACCCTTTATTTATAATTTCACCGCATGCGCCTAAGCTCCTCTGCTAAAGCTGTCTATTGCTGTCTATTTAAATTATAATTTATTTCTTAAATTGTAGACTAACTTTTTTTTTTTTCTTTAGTAACACTAAACTTTTTAAATACATTGTCCTATGGAACAAGGAAATACACACACAACTATGTCACATATGATAGTTGTGCTATCCGCTATCCTGGCCCCCAGCTATCTCGCGTTCAGGAAATCTTTTTCGTGAACACCCCACTCTGCGTGTGATATACTTACATCTAGTCAGCTCTGGCTTGGCAGATGCTTTAGGCGGGGGGTCTATTTAGACCCTTGTGTGCATGCATAGCCGCAGTGCTTTCCTGCCACTTTTTAAGCAGCCACTAAGCACAAGAATTGTCGGATCACGTAGGAGGAGAGGAACAGTCTTTTTAATGTACTTATATAAATATTACTATTTACCATCCTTTAGATTTGACCATTCAGGTTTTTTTTATTAAATAAATACAAATCTTGTTATGCCAATCATAGATAAAGAAAAAATAAACTATGAAATAACATCACATCACCCCCAGCCAACTACTAATCACCTACATTTGCAATTAGTAGTCAAGCACTCAATAAAACATAAGTAAAACCACTCTTCAGACCCCGCGGAGTCTTTTATATAATGTATATAAAAGTCCACACTTTTAGGGAACACTGAAAATTTTAGCGTAAGCCCCAAATAGAAATCTATGCCTCCCTACACCGTACATCGACCGGCATTGCAAGCTGGAACGTATCATAACCCAATTGTTCCTAAAGTATAACTGTCTGATCTACCAGGGGCTGGTTTGGTAATATGGTTATGGTAGCTTGAATCAAAATATTTCTCAATATTATACCCTGAACAAATCATATAAGGGTCTTTAATAATTTTATCAATGGAGGTTTTGAAATGTTCTGTATAAACCTATTATCGGTGCATATACTGACCCTGAAGATGCCAATTTGCAGTTGAGGTAATCAGTATCCATTAGTTGAGATACTTCTAAGCTAAGTATTAACACCATGGAAAGTAGAAGAACAGAAAAAAACACACTAGAACAGAAGTAAATTAACCTCGGTGACCAATTTGGAGTATTTTTACCAAACTTTGCTCAGTCTAGATTTCTCTTTTTTATGTTTAGTGTAGACATTTAGTGTAGACATTTGTTTTGAACCATTTTTACTATGTGTAGTCCATCATTTAGTATGAACAATGTATATTACAAACTGAACAAAACTGAAATTATGAACAGTTGAAATCTTAGTTAGGATTTCTTCCACAGGTTAGGTGCCACTGCTAAATAAAACTCTGATTTACGTTCAGCAACATCCCTCAAATACAGTTATACTAAACTATTTTTTATATTATCATTATTATTATTATTATTATTAAAACATTTAGTCAAGGGGCAGTGAATATGTTTTAGTACAGATTTCTAGTGGAAAGTGTTTGGTGCCTTTTTTGTACATGCTTAAAATATTTTTGTTTCCTACACTTTTTTATTATTATTATTTTACCTTTTTGACTGGTTATTTTTATAGAGCTCAGGTATCTTTCAAAAAAGCATCTGCTTTAGGGAACTACAACTTTTATTACCCTCATCAGCATCCTTGCTGAAGGTGACGGAGTTATGGATAGGAGAGGGAGCTAGAGGAGAGAAATTACCCCCATTACCCCCTCTGCCCCCCTCCTCCTGACGCACACATATATATATATATATGTTGGGTGTTCTTGATACTTGATTGCAGTGCGATCTGTGACCGATCTGCAACATTATCTTCACTGTAAAAGGAAAGTGTAAACAATAAACAAGCAACTTTCCTCTTTAGTGGAAATTTTGCATTTATTATTAAGCTCCTGAGACTTCCATAAGGAATGTATTTATTCAATATAAAGATACCTTCTTCCAAATAATTTTAAAAACGTTATATTTTTCTGTGCGTTGAACTGTGCGTTGAACTACCAGTATACAGTAATGTTTGCCTTCGCATGCCTAGTAAAGCCTGTTTGTTAAATGGTGGCACTTGGCCAAATAAGACAGATCCTTCTTTGGCTCTTCCATTAAACGATCACTATGGTTTTCATCTTTGTGTAGGATTTTTATTCCTGTGAGGGCAATTTTTATACCACAGGTTCTGGGAAAACAACTGTACCAGATGTATGAGAGAAAAGATGAAAGCACCCTAGTCTCACATGGATTTATTTCTCTGATTTATTTGGTGTGCGTTATTGTCGCAAGTTTCCGCATCACTATAAATCGCATGTATAAACCAGATTCTGTGTGTACTGTGAAGAACCAATTTTAAGATTCTTCACTAAATGCACCAGAGGGAAGCTACAGATAATCTTAGATTGTAAGATCTCGTGGGGGGCCCTCAAAAGCCTAGTCATGATCAGCCTCGTCATAATAAAACACCCAGTACCACTATCTTGACCATGCCCCTCAACCTATTTATAACAGACCCATACTAACCATGTTTTGCCTCACTGCTGTAAACTCTAACATACTGACCAGTCTTAGCCACACAAAAACATCGACTACTACTCACACATGTCACTCTCAGCCAAACTAACACACACAATATTCACACAATCCCATTTCATAGGTAGCGCTGTACAATATGTTGGCTCTTTCTAAAACAATAAATAATAGTAATAACCGTGTTTACTTCCTCTTCACTACTATTTCAAACCAAACCCAGTATAGTGAGTGAACACAGGTTTAGAATCTAGGGAATTACTGAGTAACTGCTTTTCTTTTACAGCTACTCTTCTATGTGAGAATCTAACATGAGCTTTTATCACCCTGCATAATAATTATTTCTATAAATCATATTTAATGGTTTTCTTTATGCTTTGTTCCACTCCCTCCCCTGTCAAAACTATTGTTGATTGTTGCTTGCCATAACTTGATTTTGTTTTGAGCTGAAGCTGTAAAATAAAGAAGCTACTTTAGCCTTGTGAAAATAATGTATCCATGATGTATTGATGCTTTTGAGGATTGTTGATAGATATGCTGACGAAACATCCTGTGCACCTCAATGGATCCTTAGGTTTATAAAAGAAATAAAAACAAAACACAATTTCATTGCACCATTTTACTGCTGATTGCAAAATATCTTTGAAAAGCAAAATTAGACAATGCCACAGATCAGATTTT
Organism: Spea multiplicata; assembly: GCA_009364415.1. NCBI lineage: Eukaryota > Metazoa > Chordata > Amphibia > Anura > Pelobatidae > Spea > Spea multiplicata. The sequence continues at coordinate 150,165 of VKOC01016540.1, forward strand.
TGAATAATGATCAGGTTAGCATTACTTGTGCATAGGGTGACCACATTTTATTTCTATCATTCAGGGACACACTATGAAGCCCATGAGATCACACACACAGATGTGTATATATATATATATATATATATATATATAATATATATATTAGAACATGCATTTTTAAATATATAACATTGCACCTCTGTATATATATATATATATATATAGATATATATATAAATATATATATATTAGACCCTGCTGCCAATACATTTTATATTGAAAAAAATTGGACCCTACGCAAGAATTTCCTTGGGCCCCGCTCCACGCTCCCTAGCATGCATTCACTCCCTCCGCTCCTGCACCACCAAATAGGTATAGATCAAATAAACACATAAAACAGCCCTTGCATGTAGATCAACTGAATAAGACATACAAACCAACATAACTACATACATACATAATGTATGGAAACATCACATAGCAGGCACAGATCAACACACTAACTCACAAACCCAGCTTTGCATGTATAGATCAATTGAAATTCACATGTGAACTTAGCATTGAAGGCATAGAATCAAATCCTGTATTTGCAGGTATACAATAATAAACTATGGAAACATAGCATTGCAGCTTTAGATCAACAGAATACACAAGCCCATCATTGCAGGTATGGATCAACTGGAAATCACATCTAACTTCTTGGTATAGATCAAAAAACACATGGAAACAGCACTGCAGAACATAAAACCCCCTAAATTACAGGCATAGATCACAAGTTGTACACCCCAAAGCCAGCCCTGGCATCCACACTGCCCACATAGAACCTGACCAGCACCCAGTTAACACACATAAGACTTGCCATCTTTGTCCCTAAACAGCCCAGCACTTGGTCCCCAAACAGTCCGTCCTATGCCATCTTTGTTCCATAAACACCCTGTCTGCGCCATCTTGGTCCCCAAGGCTCAAGCACCCTGCTTGTGCCATCTTTGCCTTTCCACAAATCAATTATACATCTATGATACACACAAACACTTTTACAGTCACTCACTAATTCACACTTTCATTCACATAATTCATTCACATAATCATTTATTCTCTCCCTCATTCACACAATTTATGCACACACACTAATTATTTATTCTCTCACTCAATCTCACTCTTTATTTATTTGAATATACCTACTACCCCCTTTCCCACTATCTACCCCCTCCCTCCCTTCTCACTATCTACCCCCCTCCCTTCTCACTATCTATCCCCCTCTCTCTTATCATAATATACCCCCTCTACCTCTACCCCTATTTCTACCCTTTCCCCCCTTTGTAGTTCACTTACCTTCCAGAAGTCCTGCCGAGAGAGCGCAAGGCCTCTGTCTCCCTTCCCTAACACGGTGCACGATGCTTCATTGCTGAATGCCGGAATATGACATGCCGGCACCGCAACCGAGCTAGAGGTCTCTTGGAGGAGACGGAGGGGCGCCAAGCGGTTGCTGAAAACGTCATGAGTGAAAACGTCATGAGTGAAAACGCCCTATCGGCGCCCTGTCTCTCTCTTGTGTAATCATATCTTCTGAGCCACTCACCCATAGTGTCATGATGTTCCTGGGGGTAATGTAATGTTGCTATACATGACCCTACTGAGCTCCTTCCTCATGTTTGAATAGTTGGGAGCAACCTTTCCCACATGGCATTATTATTATTATTATTATTATTATTATCTTTTATATACCGCCAACAATTTGCGCAGTACTTAATACAATACATATATTCAAGGGGTATGACAAGACGAGAATTAACAGACTGAGACAGATACATTAGGTGGAGAAAGCCCTGCTCCCAAGCTTACAATCTTGAGGCATAATGTAACAAGATACAAGATATAGGGTAAGTACCTCTGAGGTTCCTTCAGTAGTTCTCTGTCTAAGATGACCATATTTTTGTAACATAGAAAGTTGAAGTAACTTCAATAAAATAATTGGGCTGGAGGTTTTACATTGACTATGGAAAATATCTGGAAAACATTTGGATTTGAAGTACAACATTCAAGTAATCTCTTAATAATTCACCTTAGGCTTCAGGGGACTTTTTCGAGGGACAAATAGTAACCGGGGCCAGAAGTCAGGAGACTATCACCTCAAAAAAGAGGACACCTGGCCATTTTATATATACGAAGACAGTTGGTTTTTGGGTAGGAGGCATTACAGTATATGTTACTAGGTAGGTTAACCCCTTCAGTCCCCTATGGATGTACCGGAAAACTGTTACATTTTTAAATGGGCTATCGGGCATTCCCTTCTGAGTCGCGTCACTGCTGACGTCACCCGGAAGGTCATTGGAGAACAGGATATGCCCTACAGGGTCTGTCCGATCGCTCCGATGAGGCACAGACACTGTGATCTCAATGCAAGTCTGTGGGGATCACAGTGTGATCGGTGCAGGGGGATCGCAGGGAGGAGAGTGAGAAACCATGGAGAAAAAATGGTTAGTGATTTAAAAAAAATAAATTAAAAAAATCACTAAAATAATACAATTAAAAATAATTTAAAAAAAATAATAAAGTGAGCTAAGTGATATCATTGTGACATCACTGGCATTAATAACATGTTCAAGAGGTCCCCTAAGAGGACCTCTAACTATTTAAAAAATATATATGGAAAAAATACAAAATAAAATTAAAAAAAGATAATAATAATTAAGAAAAAAAACCCTTACATCCCATTGCCCTAACACAACATCTAAAAAGTATAACCCTCCTGCCCTCGTTCACAACCCCCAAACCCGTTAAGCCATAAGCATAAAAATTATAGTATGTCCCCTGTACGTTCTGGGAAAGTATGTAAAATCTATATAAATTACGTATTTCTGAAATCAGGACACCTGAATTGGTAAACTTGGAGGGGATTTTCCATCATTGAGTCATAGGTGCAGGATAGGAGTGTTTGGACTGGAGAGTGTAGCTAACAACCCATGATTCAGCATTAATGTAGGAGCTGCTTGACTGGGTATGCGATATCATTAACATACACAGTGTCTAGGTTTCTGGTCAGTGTGTATTGAGTAGAAGAAATTAGACAAAAGATGGTCATGGGTTTGTGGGCAGGAATCATGGGAGGTGTACAAATGGTAGAGCTTCATTCACTTCAGACTTTTTGGATAAATCTGCCATAAGGTTCCCCCCTTTTTTTAACTTTGTTTCAGGTCAAGATCAGTGTTGGCGGGAGGTCACTGAGGGCTAGCATCATTGTGGAACTATCTGAGTTATGGCAAATATTGTCGGGACATGCGCACAAGTAGCTAAGTGCAGGGCTCACTGTGGGTCTCCAGTTGGTGCTTTTGCTACCAGTATATTATGGTTGATATTCATGCTTAAACCCAAGTATCGCAATTAAGTTTATGTTTTACTAACGACAAGTCAAGGTTTCCATGAGGACTTGTATTAGAGCCATTTTGTCAACACATTTGGTGAATCAATACAATGAAGCTTAATACACAATACACAATGGGCACTTCCATGAGCTGAGTTCCAGGCTCAGCTCATTAGAAAGTACCCAGGTATGCTGGTGAGTGGCAAGCAGTTTGCCCACCGTGCAGCCGGGAATGTTATGCCCCTCACTATGCCTGTGCCAGTACTCTCAGGGACCCCAGCCAGTCCTCAAAATTCAGGTAGCAAGTTTATGCCAGCAAGTTTAATAAATCTTCATATAAATGCTTCATATATTTTATTACAGTTTGTTTTCCTTATTCAATCACAATGTAGCATTTTATTCTTATGTGTGTTTTTTTTAACATAACTTAATGGCCATATTGACATTGCACCTGTTAAGGCTATTGGACGGCTTTCTTTCCGCTCTGCAATATAATTGCAGTCTTATGGTCTTCCAGGCTGTTTCCACGATGTTGCTTCTACTGACACATTTTGTACAATGAGATTATTTTTTGTAAATTCAACAGTATATTCAAGGTTTTACATTTATCGAGCATCACATCTGGAGATAGATGATAGATAGATAGATAGATAGATAGATAGATAGATAGATGTAGCAAAGAACATTTTTTGCTAGAACATTTTGAATTTTATTTTTGTTGGACAGTAACACAGCACCACCTGCAGGTTTATTGTGAAGACATTCTAGCCTTTTGATTTAACATTGACATTTCACATTTTAATTTTTTAACTTTGGGAATTAAACATTTCAAACTCTTTATATTTTGGTTTTGATCGAGATCTACATTTTTATGTTATAAAAATATTCTTTAGGAATTAATAACATCTTTTCAACTCCTATAAAGAATCATAATGAATAAAAAAAAATCTACCGGTATATAGTTGGTGTAAGTGGTATAACAGTGGTGTATTTAAAGGAGTTACTGCACTAGGTCTTGGTGCTCTATCTCTCAATGATCACACATGGTGTACCTGTGGACAAACCTCCATAGTGCAAAAAGGACAGTTACATGAGAGA